>JACEEZ010004440.1:0-5000 GCA_016584305.1 Chionoecetes opilio | reverse complement strand
ACGCTCCCCCTATGATGAGCGGACAATACCTCCCTCACAATAGGGGGGGGGGGGGGGGAACAAACCACCACTCCTGCTAATTATTGAGAGGGTGGTTGGTGGATAGTTTCCACAATATTGTTATTTTGCATTACCTTTATTGAAGCTTCAGTTTGATGTGTAATTTCACGGCAGTAGGAAAGGTTGTTGCTGCTATTATAGATACGGTGATTCCAGGGATACATTATGGCAGGTACTTAATTTATGGCCACGTTTGTGCGAGGGCGAGGCATGGAAATGGTATTAGGGTACTGAATAGGTAGTGGTATATGTATGTGTATAATTATTCCTATTTTAACAGACAGTGGCCAGGGGAAGTAGTGTGTTTTGACCAGAATGCACTGTGGCACAAAAGGAGGAGCGACAACACATTGATTGCCACTTATCGCAGTTGATAAAACTGCGATTTCACCAAGGAAGGTAAAAAAAACTGTGTCTATGTGGCTTTTGTCATCACCCACCCGCCTGTTTAACCCCCCATTAAGAAGAGTGACAACATAGTGATTGCCACTTATGACAGTTGATAAGCTTCACATTCAAGCATGTGTAAGCACCTGTCAACAAAAGGGGAAACCTCCCCTATATAAGATGTCGAACGGCCGGAAGGAATAGAGAAGAGAGGGCAACGCTACACACGTACACTTTCCCCTCTGAGTAACCTGTGGGCTACACGCTTTTGTCACTGAATGGTTCAAGCCTGTCTAAGACTTAAGTTCCTTAGCCATGGAGCCCGTGACTAGTCGCTTTTCCTCACTTTGTACATTTTTTACATAACTGTATTTTGTATTCCTCGTTACTGGACTTATATATTAACAAGCCTAAAAGAAACTGCTCGACTACTTTTTATTACCCATACCACACCTTGGCAACAATCCTTTCAGGTCATAGACGCTATATGTTAATAGATTGAACCCTGTTACCCTTAAACAACAATATAGAAAAGGGTAAATGTAATGGTGGCAGTGGTAAAAGATTTAAAACCTTTATAAATTAACGAGAAGTGAGGATAGCGAAAAAAAACGATATACCGTGAAAAAAACACTGAGCAGTGAACAAAGCTTGAGACGAGCTGAAGTCAAGAGAGTGAGAGGAAAATTGTTTATGCTGACGTCAGACGACCCCGCGGTGAATACCGTGAATCAGCATCTCTGCCTAGAGCAACCACTGTTCATTCACACGCAATTCATTTCTTTTACAAAAAGAGTTATCAACCATAAAAAAATAAGCACTCTGTGGGGAGAATTTAAGCTATTTTGCAGCCCTTGTATAATCCAGCGCCATGAGAGGAACGGACGAAGCAGTTATCAAGAGGACAAGGACGTGAACTGCTATTGTGTGGACGGACCAAGACTACGATACTTCCCCCGGCATCAATAACACTGCTCCTCCTGCTGTCCCGGCTAGCTGCGTGGACGTCCCTTGAAGGAACCGGACGATTGAGTGGACCTAGCACCGCAGACTTTACAAGATTTTTAGTGAGTGCAACATATCTAGCTGACACTACTTTAATATACTTAGATGTTAATTACGCCATTTGTTTTACAAAATTAATTAGTGGGGAAATGAAACTTATTTTCACATCATTGCTATCTAGCCGTGTGAAGTATTTGTCAGTTCTTTAAGATGTTTTATATTTTACCACTGTGAAATAATTCTTGTAATTCTCTCTACTATTCGCTCCCCATAAAACTCATTATAATATACATACATATATTCATCTCTTTTTTTTCTAATTGCCTTAAAATCACCGGAGATGGGTGATAGCCCCTTTATTTTAATTAGAACAAAAAAATACTAATAATTTCACTTATAATTTATGGAATCTAAGGGAAAACCTGTCAGAACATGAGCGTGAACTATGTATGCACTGAAGAATTTGCTAAACTGGTGTTTGAACAGACAATCTCAGCCTCTGAAGTAGCAAGTAGTGACTTTGGGGGGTGACGTTCAACCTTCGACAAAAAGGAAGAAATCGTACATTAAGAAATAGAAGTCACCATCTACGAGTTCCTCCAGTGTTACTCAACCACATAACCCTACAGCCCCTCAACAACTTCAAGTACTAATACAATGGGCCCCCCTAACACATCCGATGCAGGTACTTCTGGCACCCTGCCCAGACTTTTCTCGGGGCGCTGCAGCTTTTTAAGATATGCCCACAAGCGCAGAATGGGAAAATTTTGGGGTATTGTCCAAGCATACTGCCGGGGAATATTTTAGCCCTTTGTGAGTTTTAAAAGTTAAAAAATTTTATCACCCTAAGTCAGGCGTTCTCAACCCCTTTTGCTTGTGTTTGGGGTTTTTTCGGGTAGAGTCAGGGCCCGCCATTCCGGGGTTTGGTTGTATAGAGAGTGGTCTCAATAAACTTTTCACTTGACCCCCCGGACTCTGTTACCCATTCTTGCCTGTATGGGTGTAACAAATGGTAGGGGAGCGTAGTTCCTGGCAAGAATGGCGGGGAAAACAAGATAGAAGCCCCGAGAATGAGAGGTGAGCACTGTCACCAGCTTTTAGGGAGCAGGGGGTAACTACAAAAACTTTCAAGAAGGGGCCCCAGGGGGAAAGTGCCTGACACCTTTGTATGGTGGAGAAAAAAGCTATGACGATGGAAGACAGAACTGGAAGCATGGCAGCTTGTGACAACTACGGAGAAGAAGAAACACCCCATAACGCTGCCTTGTCGTCCCAGAAGGTAGCGAGGTGAGATACAGAGTTTTTATGAAGAGAAAGCAAATTTAAATGCGACGATGGTAGAGAAGCTTCGCAGACTTGGAAAAAAGGGTAAAAAGAAGGATGAACTGACAAGTGCTTAGATCCTGGTCTGATTTTGATACTTTTCGGAAGGGGGGACAACCAAAACATTGAGTATATGTTTCGATTTTGAGAAGAGGCACAAAATGCTGTCAAAACATGGCATATGATACCCACAAGTTTCTGGCTTAAAACTGCTGAATGTGCTGGTCTGTCACACAGAGATAAGCAATAGCTTAAATGAGTAGATTACAGCAAGCCGGGACACCATTTTCCCAAAAAAGTTTGAGCCTAAGAAAGTTTTTTGGCATAAAGGCTGTCCCTTCTAGTGGACAAAGGAAATTCTGGCATAACTATCAAGACGAACCTGCATAGTTGGGGGGGAGGTGAATTCAGTACCGGGACGAAACAAGAAAAAAAGAAGGGGGCTTTTTTGCCCCGAGTGGTGAAAGAGGACAGACGCTGAACAGAGATATGTGGAGTGGAAGAGGCCCAAAAAAGACAAAACCCAGTGGATGGGGGGGAACATCACAAAGTGTCAGTTTGTAGGTTGAGTTTCCTTCTCCTAGATTCCGAACAGTTAGAAAAAAAGTCTATGAGAGTCAAGCTGAAAATGACCCAAAAACAAAGTGAAGCATACTTTCTTGGGGAACAAAAATTTTGATGAAATGAGAATGTTAGTTGGGGTTTAAACATTTTAACGTATGTTTTTGGGTTCTGCATGCCTTCTACTGTTTGTGGTGTTTTACTGGTTACATAGTTGTTTGGAATCTTTTCCAGCTACAAACTGGGCAAAGTCAGTGAAAAAAAGATAAACTACCCTTTAAAATTCGGAATGGGGGGTTGTCCTTTTTGAAAAAGGTTAAATTTCCATGTGTACTTGCAGGACCCCGGTAAATTACGGGGTGATGTTGTAGAAAGTTGGAAAAATGATATACCCCTACTTTTTTGGAAAGCCACCCGAAAAAAAAAAGGGCCCAAGTCAAGTAGATGGGAAAATGAGGCAGGTTTCCTAGGAAAGTCCATTAAATTTCAATGTTCCCCTCGGGTCACTCTGTATTTCCACTGATGAGGGGGACCCCTACCAAAAGTATTAAGCAAATGTTGGTAAGTGGGTTAGGGGGGCAGTTGAAAAAAGGAGCGGTTTTTTAAAGTTGCACAACAATTTGCCACCCCCCCTAGAAAACCTTGAGCAGTTGTTAACAGATGCTGGGGAGAGATGAAATTATTTTAGGTTAGTAGAAGAAGTAACGATGGTTGCAATATTTGCAAGAAATACAAAAAGGCCCCCCCAACCCGTGGGAAGTTTTTCCTTTTTGCAGAGCAAAAAATACTTATACTGGACTTTCTACCGTCCCCGCGCCAAAACCCCCCATGACCAGGGAGGCCCGTTTTTCGATTCCCGCCATTTTTTAACATCACCCTATTTCCCCTTTTAAGGTTTTTTCAGTATATATGATATATGTTTTTTCGTAAAATGTTGTTTTTATGAATTATTAAATAAAAAAAAAGTAAAAAACACAAAAAAATGCCATTATGACAGAGTGAAGAAATAAATATGCATGACCTAATATTTTTACTTAAAAAACTCTCGCCATTTAATATTTTTCGAGCAAACATTTTTTAAAGCTAGCGATAGAAAGAAGCGGTTTTTATTAGCTTTCCATGAGTATTTCGTTTTTGATAAAAAGAATTACCCCCATGCCCAAAATTTGCTTTTAAATAAAAAAAAAAAACATCCTCAATCGTATCGGCAAATAAAAAAAGTGTCCATGATACAGTAGAATATGGGATATCGTATAAAATACACTTTATCTTCGTGAATGTTGTTCTATAATATTATCAAATAAAAAACGTAAAATAACTAAAGAAAAATTTCCCAAAGAGACTCTGAAGAAAAGCAGAACTATATTCACTTAAAAACATCCAATTTTATATTTTGCGTGAAGATTTTTACTACAACATATTTAAAAGAAGCGGAATTTTAAATTTGCTTTTTCCCTTGCTATATTTCATTTCGATAAATGAATTGAACCCTGCATAAATTAGCGTTTAAAAAAAAATAACATCATCCACGGGTAATTATCCGATAGATATGATATTTTTTTAGTTAAGCTAATTTTGCATGGTTTTGATTTCATTTATCAGAAAACAAAATTTGCAATGGAAAGCTAATGAAAAACCCCTTCTTTCTATCGCTAAAAAAATTT
>JACEEZ010004439.1:0-17188 GCA_016584305.1 Chionoecetes opilio | reverse complement strand
AAATTTTAAAAAAAAATAATTGTACTTAACGGACCTGGGTGTATGCTGTTGAGTTGGAGAGGAGAATGAACACTAGTTTGGGGTAACATTTCAGCTTGTGTGGAGCGATCGAATCGGGAGTCGGGCAATCGAAACAGTGATAGTCATTTGAGAATGTAGTTGGGGTGAAGACTTTGGTATAAGATCAGGGGACAGATGCTGATGTGTATGGATCAATAATTAGTGTCCCCTAGGGTAGTGGGCCTTGGATAGGATACTAAAGTCACATAGAAAAAGGGTGATCTAAATCAGGAGTGTGAGCGGATTGCAGATTGCGAAGGTGAAGAAATGGGTCGACCCGTACGGGCAGAAACACCTTTATGCTCAGAAAGCCTAAGGGTTAGATTCCTTGTCGTCTCGCCGACGTATCTAGCGTACAAGTAGAACATTGAATCGTAAAGTAGGAGAAATAAGGGCTTAGGTATAGAGCTTATGATATTAAAGTCGTTCTAGAAATGTAATTAGTAATAAAATAAACTAAGTGAGTAGGAAGATGTAACTAGAGATCATGAGTTTTTTTCGAAGGTGAACGAGATGGCCGTAAAGTGACACTCCTAACTCAAAATAAGTTATTACGAATCAATATAACAAATATTAGTCGATTATGAATAGACAAGTAGTATCAGAAATAGAGATATACATAATAATACAAAGAGATATATACACATATGATCTACACATATAGAACATAAAAAGACAAATTATCTACACAATAGATATATCACATATATATATACACAGTATCATAGATAGACACCATAGCGTAGTTACATATAATAGTAGAGATACATTAATAAAAGAATTATAATATAGATATATACTAGATAATTTTTGACACAGTATATATATAATTCACATATATATATACAAATATAATATTATGTACACAGAGATGATGAAGGATATGAGACGAACGTTATAAAATATAGAGTATATAGTATATAATATAACTAGAGATAGAAATATAGATATATGAATAGAATATGATATATAGATATATTAATTATATGAGAGTATACATATAGTATGATATACATATGATATACATAATAATATATATATAATATAGAGAGCTACATAAATATAGATAAAGATATAATATAATACATAGATAGATAATAGAGATATAGATACAATAAGTATATATATGAATATAGAGAGAGAAGATAGTAGATATACAGTATATCATATACTATAGACATAGTATAATACAGATGAGACATATACATATATAACAGATAAGATATACTATATATATATAATACATTATATATATACATATATATATGAAGACAGTATATACACTATATATATATATACATAGAGATATAGTATACAGATATACAAGTTATATATTATATAGATAATACAGTATATATATATATATATATATAATATATATATATAAGATACAGATATGATATAGATACATATTATATATATAGATATAGATATAAGTAACATATGATATACAGATATATATAAATACAGCATAGAGATAAGATATAATACAAAAAATATATATAGAATAGAATAAAATACAGAGTATAATTAATATAGATATAAAGATAAAGAGAGAATATAGAGAGAGAAATATGAAGAGACATAAGAAATAGATATAGAAGATAACATATAAGATATGAATATACATATGAGAATATAATAGAAAAAATAAGAAGGAAGAGAGATATAAAAAAAGGAGACTAAGATAATAATATAAGAAGAAAATATAGATATAAAGACAGAGAAGATAAAAAGATATAATAGATGAAATATATCAAGATATATTTGATAGATAAATAGAATAATAAAGAGAGATAAAAGAAATATAGAAGAAGAGAAGAAGATAAACATAGATAGTATATATATTAAATTATTTTATATATTAGATAATACTAAAGGAGATATAGATAAAAAATATTATATACTATATAGATTTTAAATATAATAGAGATAATATATATAATATATATCATAAAATAAATAAATATATTACTCTAGATATATAACATATAAAATATATAATACATATAAAATATAGAATATATATTATATAGATATACATATATATAAAATAAATATAATATAGAATACATATATAATAATATATATAATATAGTATAACAGATATATATAAATAGATAGAATAAATAAATATAGATATACATAGATAAGAATATAAAACATATTCATATATAGAAAAGGTATATAAGATAAGATTAGATATAAATAAAATCATAATACTAATAATACAATATAGAATAGATATAGATATATAGATATATATATAGATATAATAGATATAGAAGATAAATAACATATATATAATAAGACATAACATATAGAATAATATATATAAATACATATAATGAACATATAATACATATTAATAATAGTAAATATATATATAAAATAGATATAGAAAATACAAAAAATAAATAAATATATATGAATAAAATATATAAAATATTATAATATATAATAAAGATATAATATATAAAAATACAGATATATAATATATTATTACATATAATTATATACATATAATATATATATACATAATATATATATATATATACTATAATATATAGAATAATAATATAATATATATACATATATATACTATAACATATATAATATACATATAATATCAATACATATATATAGATAGAATATATATATATTATACATATTATATATATACATATATATATATATATATATATATATAATATACAATATATATATATATATATATATATATATAATACGAATATATATATATAATATATATAATATATCATATATATATATATATATAAGTATATACATATATATATATATATAATATATATATATATATATATATATATATATAGATATATAATATATATTATATATATATATATATATAATATATATATATATATATATATACATATATATACATATAATACATATATTATACATATATATAATATACATAATATATATATAAATACACATATATATATACCTATAATCGTATATACATATATATATATATATAAATGTATATATATATATGTTATTATATATGTATATATATATATATATGTATATATATATTATATATATGTATATATATATATATATACATATAAATGTATATATATATATATTATATGTATATATTATATATATATATATGTATTATATATACCATATATACTATATACATATATATATATATATATATATGTATATATATATATATATTTATGTATATAAAAGAAAGGATACAAATATTTCTGTTTATGACATAATTTTTCTGTGAATTTGCAAAAAAACAAACATTTTTGCGTCGACAATTCATTGTCATAGAGCTTAATCTTTTGTCGTAGACTCTAATTTTCGACATATATATAATGTGAATAATTAAGAAGATATTGTTAAAATTAAATTGTTTTGATGGAGATAGTTACCCAGATATCCAGATAGTTAATGGTACGATTCCCATTTGAAAATAGTATACAGCATAATTATCGCCGCAACCACTACCACGATTATCATCCCCTTCACTTGAAAACAACATTCCACTTGTACGAGCCGAGGTGGTTACTAATTAAAATTACCAATCTAGAGAAATGTGGAATATGAGAGCAGGGGTAATATCACCCTAAGAACTCCCTGGAACGCTGCATGGAGAGAGATGAACTGCAACAGCAATCTTCAGCACCGTATATACCACTTCAGACAGCGGGGAATTTTGAATGGAGTGCGGGACAGTGAAGGGCCGACTGGAAGAGAGCCCACGTCTTCAGAAAGCCCTACTAGAGATGAGAACAGCAGCTTGTTAGTGGGGAGGTGTTGTCAGCGTGGAGAGCTATGGCTGTCTGCCTAAACCTGGGCGGCGAAACTCCGTCATCACAATGGGTCGACTATCCCCTTACCCCGGGACACAGGGCTGGGAGTTTTGACGTGGTAGTCGGGTAACAGTACCTGTAGCCCCGATGCACGCCGTTTGGTGAAAGTGAATGTGGTAATCACCGTTACCGTGTGTAGTCAGGTGTAGTTCCTGACAGTACCGAACCCTTAATATAACCAATCACAATACAACCACATCTATCGAAACAATAACAAAACAAAAAAACTGTTAAAACCATTATCATCATCATCATCATCGAGGTCGTCGTAACAATCAAAAGGTAAGAGGACCTGAAACACAGCCACAAAAATTGTCATCAATACACCTCTAAAATACAATTCTCCTATCATTATACCACCACCACCACCATTACAACACCTACACAGCAACACCCTGGTTCTCACCCACCACTTCCCACACAACCAGGAGATCCTCAGCGACAGAAAATATACATAGTCATCCCCACCACATTCCCTCTAACAACACAGGCCTACTACTCATCTATCATTCACCTCACCACAACTCAGCCAGCTATTCCTGCTACTAAAAGCCCGCCATCATCCAGAGAATAACCAGCGCCGCTCAAAATTATTGCAACACAAATTATTGCCACACTGAGATAACGCGATCACTGGTACAATCACATCAAAACCGCCACCAGCACGGTTTGGAAATTCTGGAGGCAATAGCGGCAGCGGCAGTGGCGACGGAGACTTTGGAGGTAAACAGTGGGGATGGGACGTAGGTTGGTCGGGACTAATACGATGAAATATGCATGCGTTCCTTCCCGGCTGCCGCCCGCAGCCAAAGCAGCCTCGGGGGAAACAAGCGAGTCGGGCCTCACTAGAATGATGACGATAACTCACCCGAAGTAGATAAGAAGCAAACCAGTGAATCTGAGTTACTGATGCAGTAATATGGTGGATGATTTCACATGCTTCACATGTGAGTTCAGGGTACTTCCATTACTATAAGGGAAAATGTTAGGAGCATTTCCTTTTTCTCTTTTTTCCTATACAAGAGAGCACGGTGATGTTTGAGATTGGTTTTCATAGAAAGAAAATCCACTATAACGAATTTCGATTTGATGCTCATTATTGGAAAAAGAGAGAGAAGAGAGAGAGAGGAGAGAGAGAGAGGAGAGAGAGAGACGGGGATAGAGAGGAGAGAGATCGAGAGACGAGAGAGACGAGAAGAGAGAGAGAAGAGATGAGAGAGAGAGACGCAGAGAGAGAGAGAGAGAGAGAGAGATAGTGTTTGTGTGTTGTTGTCTTGATGGTTTGTGTGTTTTGTGTGTTGTGTTTGTGTTTGTGTGTGTGTGTGTGTGTTGTGGTGTGTGGTGTGTGTGTGTGTGTGTTGTGTGTGTGTGTGTGGCTGTGTCTGGTGTGTGTGTGGGTGTGTGTGTGTGTGTGTGTGTGGTCGGTTGTGTGTGTGTGGTGTGTCTGTGTGGTGGTCATTTTAAAATATTGGAAATAAGAAAAAAAATCAGCAAACAGATATTGTCCACGATCTTATTCCAAACGGCGTCTAATACACAGATGAAAATACTTCTACACCATGTACACTACCATTAGCATTACCACCACACTCCACGTCATCATCACTACTATCATCACCGTCACTACAACCACCGCCATTACAAGCAGCATTAACGAGGAACAACATCAGTGGCCGCATCATGGTGTAGTGATGGCGGTGTAGTGTGGTGATGTCACTGTTGTTATCTAATATACATATAGGAGTAGCCGTGTGTCTGTCGTTCTGGTCTGTCTGTCTGTCTGTTTGGGTAGCGAAACGTAATTTCAAATTTGATTGAGAGTTAGGCTCAAAAAAGGCTTGCAAATAAATCATAGGTGGTAAGCGGCTTGGTCCCATGCGATGAATAATTGAAGGGGGGTTTGGCTTAAAAAACCTTTTCAGCGGTTCGTGTACAGGAATAAGCTCTGCGGTAACGCCTACGCATTCCCTACTTCCGTAGTTTCATGGGAATACAGTTTATGTGCGTGTTGTGGTGTGTGCGTGTGGGTGTGTGTGTGTGTTGTGTGTGCATACATGCATGTGTGTGTGTGTGTGTGTGTAGTGTGTGGTGTGTGTGTGTGTGTGGCGTGTGTGCGTGTGTCGTGTGCGTGTGTGTGTTCGTGTGTTTGTGTGTGCGTGTGTGTGTGTGTGTGTGTCTTGCCTTGCAGGACAGGGCGTGGGGCGGGTTAAGACGCGGGGGCTGGGGTGTGAGGCAGGCGTGGGGCTGGAGTGAGGCAGGCGTGGGGTGGATGTGAGGCAGGCGTGGGGCGGTGAGACAGGCGTGGGGCTGGGGGAGGCAGGCGTTGGGCTGGGGGGGCGGCAGGCGGGGGCTAGGGTGCCCTAGGGTGGGGAAGCGTGGTGGCTGGGTGATGAGCAGGCGTGGGGCTGGGGTGCGGCAGGAGTGGGGCTGGGGTGTTGCAGGCGTGAGGGGCGGGTGAGGCAGGTACGGTGGTGTTTAGGTGGTCTACCCCGAGTCACTTTGACAGGGACCATACGACAGCAACAACCACGATCTGTAATTTGCTACTCACGTTGTTGTATACTATATACTAATACTACAAACATCAATAGATGGGAACCTCCAATACATGGGTCCGAAGGCCCACAAGCACTTGTGAGTACTACTAATTACATGTGCCTAAGCACGAATACTGTACAATAGTAACAGTATGCATTGATCATATCATCAAATCATTGGGGGGCATACGTCGGGGGGCGCTTCGACCTCGCCACCCTACGACGCCACTCCCGGGGTCACCACGCGGAGTTCCATGGAGGCTCCTGTCCCATTACTAAGCAGCTCTCGACAAGAAACATCAACTTGCCCAGCCCACGAGCTGTGGGCGCCCCCTTGGCCTCCTCCACGGCCGGTATTGTCTCTTACAGATACAACCCGATGGGATAGGATCGGTGTCAGGGTAGCGTGCCACATGCCCATATAGCCGAAAGTTGGCGCTACGGACTATGCAGGTATAGGCTCGTCAGTCTCACGGGCAATCGCTGATTGACACGTATCATCCCAGCGATACCCCATGATTCGCGAAGGACACTTATTACCAAAGGCATGATTCGTCTCTTCAATCACTATTTATGGTCCATGTCGCACAACCCTAGAGTAAGAAAGGGATCAACAAGCGACTTGAAGATCCGGAATCTTTGTCTCCGCACAGTACCGACACACGCCCAAATACTCCGCTGAGCGAGTCCAAACACGTGGGCTATGCCAATTCAGTCGTAAGACTCTTGACGTGACCCGCCGTCATTATGACTGCGCTACCAAGGTTATGTAAACTTTCCAAGATTCTCAATGTCCTCGGCCACACGCCATGAACAGAATTGTACTGCTCTCATCTAGTAAGTCTCCAAATAAGCTGGACCTTGGTCTTGAGCCAGGAGAACTCAAGTCCCAAAGGCTTGCCTTCTCGTGAAGCCTCGAGAGCCATCACCAGGACCTCCAGCGACTCAGCAAAGATTAGCATCATCGGCAAAAACAAGATCAGTGATCTGGTGTTGCCGACGGATGCTTCCCAATCAGCTTGATCTACAACCTTGTCCAATACCCACGTACATAACAAGCTTTGAAAAGTGATGGGAAGGACGCACCCTTGCCTCACTCCTGTATTCACAGGAAAGAAGCTGGATACACCTGCCCCACACTTCACAGCACTCGCATAGGTGATTGAGCATAGGTAGTTAGTATTTAGTGGTTCGCGAATGCACTTGGTTTCTTATTAGTGGTTCGAGAATGTATTTGGTTTCTTAGTTAGTGGTTCGAATACCGTGAAAGATTGACCATCGAGCCAATATGAACCGTCTTCCGGCTGCCTGGATGAACGGCAGGCAGTCAGTGTTGTGGTGTGATATCGCGAGGAAGTGGTAGCCTGTGTGCAATTAGTGTTAAGTATTCGCCTCTCTACATTATTCCTCTTGTATCGTGAGTGTACGTTAGGTTTAGTTAGGTATTAGGGGGCACAGAGACAGAGAGTTGTTGTTACTCGTATGGCTGGGTTGATGACGGTAGTGTGGTGTGTTGTGTATTGCCTTGCTTGTTTCCACTGATTTAAGTTTTCACTGTAAACATATGCACTAAAGTACCTTAATTTTATATTAACCCTTGCTGTTCATTACTGGTTGACTGAGACTTCAAGTGAGCTGCGTTATTTTGTTTTTCTTTATGTTACGGCCAGTGAAGAACCAAAGCCAGAATTACATAAATTGGGGGCCTGTCCGGGTTTGTGAATGTTTATGAAGCAAAGTATTTAATGATTTAACTGGCTTGATAAGTGATTATGTTGTTCTTGAAGAGTGTTTATGCACGGTAACTTCAAGTTAGGAATTTTTGGTATTACTTTAGTGTTTGCTATAATGGAAGAATTTTCTGTAAGTAAATTTGTAGAGGGGCATCAATAGAAGTTCTGAAAAATTGTAGGATTATCAAAGATGACAGTAGTAACTTAGCAAAAGAGTATGGGATACCTTATCAATCCACGATTAGGAAATCAGAGTTACAGAGTGTTGTAATTAAAGGCTTTTAGTGGGCGTCAGTGCTCCATCAGCCGCCCTTCAATTGTGTGATGATGATATCTTTACTTCATAATCTAAAAGAAAGTATAAGATGGAAAAAAAAAAAAAGCAGAGAAGAATAGGGAACATGAGCTCAAAAAGTTGCAGCTAGAACATGATCTAATGATGTCAAGAATCTCGCAGAACCCTAATTTAGATATCCGTACAAAATTTGATGAAACTAAGCAGTCCAGCCTGATTCCTGTTTTTGATAAGGCTGTTCCAGAGGATTTTTTCATTCAGTTTGAAAAAGTTGCCGATGTTTTACAATGGCCTAAACAGTACTGGACAGTGTTGGTACAGTCAGTCCTCACTGGTAAAGCACGGTCAGTTACATTCTCGCTTGACATATAAATGCGAGATGATGAAGTCGTTAAAAAAGAGTAATCTTGACATTCTACGATCTTGTTCCGAGCATATAGGCAAAGATTTCGAACATGAGAAGGATGGAAAAACTGTCGCTATGAGAAATTGCTTATGAAAAGAAAAAGTGTTTCAAGGGGCTCAATGCAACAAGATTACATATTTGAGGAATTTAGCCCCCCAACTTGTTTATGCTAGAGGAGGTTTAGAGGTCTGTGTGCCGCAGATGTTAAACTGGTATTAAGAGAGGAAAGCAATATACTTCTTCTACAGGCTGCCACACCTTGGATAATTATGCACTGACTCATAGAATATATAATTCCAGGTCACAGGGTTCTGGTGGGACAGTCGTTGGAATGTACAAGATTCCCGCACGCAGGGTGGTGAGCAAGTGGTGATTCAGCAATGTGGATGACTTCCAGAGTATAAACAATATTCAAGTGGCCCTAATAAATAGGAATTAAGTTGACCACAAGCGCTGACTCAGGTAAGAGTTTTGTTCATCAAGTTATATGTAACATGTATTATTGCAAGACTCGTAGCCACATTGTTTCCCAGTGCCCTAAGTTAAAGGCGAAGCAAGATATGTTAAAGAGGAGAAACCTCCTGTAGTAACCTGTGGATAAAATTTGACCCTACTTCGGTAGTGATTTTAGTGAGAATTGTTGCAGTCGACTCGTTAAGCCTTTTCATATTCGAAGGTTTGTCGTCTGAAACTGATAAAAGTGACCACGATTCCTGTTAATTTTGCGAGATAACTGGCGCATACCAGAGTGTTATTTAAGGGATTCCGTTCCATATAGAAAATCACCTCACTGGTGAGTGTGTCTGCTACAGGGTTCTATGGAACTGTGACGTACCATTGGTCAGACTGTAGTAAACATTGATTTAGTACTTCAGTTATGGCAAAGAGGTGTAAAAATTCACTTTCCGTTGAAGGAGTTTCATTCGGATGGGAAATGATTACCTGGGAAGAAGATTGTGCCTCACCCCCATAATTATCCTGTCCCTTCAGCCGAAGAACACACCAGCAGGTTAGAGTAGAAATACCTGGGTTGTCCTGCGTGTGCACTGTGCAGTCACCACGTAGTATGAGTTCTGAAGCAGAAAGTCCCCATGCTTAGAGAAGGCCCCTTGTTGATAATGAGGTACGGAAGACTTAAACCTAAATAATTTATATGACGTAAATGGACGAATCGAAGCAAGTGTGTTAAAAGTGGAGATTCACTAGAACATGATATCATAATGGAGTGTCCCTGTGACTAGGGATATGTTGATCAGGCTCGGGAATGAAGATCCAGAAACTGCTTGAATTCTGTAAACAGAGCTGAAGTAAAGAGGATCAGTGTTGTTTTTGATAAAAGTGTGTTCTATGAGGAAAATCGCCCAGTCGATGTTCCTGCGACCGCCACGTGGCGGAGGACTCATCAGATAGTCATTTTCCTGTTGCTATAGAAGGTGATAACGAGTCTTGCCTCTGGACGGTATAGGAGGTCACCTGGGTGTTAATAAAAATATAGATATAGGCCTTACATAATTTCTTCTGGCCAAAAGGGAAGAAAGACATAGCTCAGTTTTGCAAGACTGTCACATTTGCCACTTAGGCCCGTAAAGCCTAATAGTATTCCTCGGCACATTATAAGTTAATCATAGATTGTGTTGGGCTTACTCCCAAAGATTCGCAGTGGAAAACAGTAGTGTACTAACCCTTAATGTGTGCAGCCACCATATACCAAGGAAGCAATGCTTTCGCGAAAGATTACCTACAAGCAAAGTCAAATTTGAACTTTCAGTTTATTCAGCAGGGCTAGCAATACCTGGGAGTCCAACAGTACCTTCGCCACAGCTTACCATCCTGAGTCGTAGGGAGCCTTGGAGAGGTTCCACCAACCCTCAAATCTATGTACGCCAAGTATGCCTTGGGACAGGAGAAAAAGACGGGATGAAGAGATATTTTGTATTTGTAATAAGGGAAAGTAGGCAGAATCTTTAAGGTTTAGGCCATTTCAACTTGTGTTTCGGCACGAGGTCAGATGCCCTCTTAAGGTATTGAAAGATACTTACTACTAAGATATTAATTAGATATAAGCTATGAAAGATACTTGAAAAATGCTAGTGAAATGGCACTTCGTGACAATCTGAGAGAAGCAAAGAAAAATGAAGTAAAAGATATGATGAAAAAGTAAAGCTCAGAGAGTCGAGCCTGGTGGATTTAGTTTTAAACTTTCTTAACCATACACAAGAGTTCCTTAACAAGCGGACATTCTGGGACTATTGAAGTAAAAGAGAAAATTGGTGAGGTTATTATATAATTAAAACATCGGTAGAGGAAGTCCGCCAAAAAAAGTCCATGTGAAACTATTAAACCAGTATTATCTAGAGCCTGACAAAGTACCTATGTGTTCAGATGCTATGGAAGCAAAAATTATTTTATGGCCGGAAAACAAGAAATTGGGATGTAGAAGTCCTCTGGAATGTCTTTCAATCTTTAAACCACTGCCACAATATTGTTCTTCTTGCTATCTTCTAGCGTTATTTCATGCTTCACGCTCTTCTGAACTTGCTAACGATGCCCTCCCCCCTTAGACCTGTTCAGAAAAACAATTTTTTCCTATTTTTATATGCTCCTGCACGGTTTCCAATGCTTTGACTGGAAAAAGTCGAAAATTACAACCATTATAAGCCAAAAATGTCAGGAACCATTGCTCATGAAGCATGAAGTTCATTCTATACCACGTTTCTGAAAACGCCAGTTTCACGGAGCATTTTGTGGTCTGTTTTCGCCTATCTTTTCACCAAAAAAAAATAAAATGGCATAAGCAGGTTTAAGCAAGTAATTAGATGCGAGCTGAAAACATCAAAATGCATAGAAACATTTATGGAAATAGTACATGTGATATTTACAGGACAAATTTCAAAAAAATTAAATAATATAATTTATTTCACTCTAGTCACAAATTCACAATGGTTTTAGCACGACATCTAATTGTCTGTTATGTTTGGTGCAGCTCTGTTGAAACCTGCTAACAAATCCAGAGATACTTCACAAGCTAACTTTACTATGGCAGTAAGCAAGGAGCTCCGCCAAAGTGACATTCAGAACCTCCCCTGCAGTCCCGAGGACAAGCGTCACGCCGACCTGCTACTAGATCTGCTACAGAACCTCCTGATCGGCTACCCAGCATCCAGCATCAGTGGCTCCCAGTTACCACAACAGACAGGCCTTCCAGTACTTCCTCCATACTCCAGAGGTTTGCCAGAAAATACAGGAATTCCTAAGCATCAAGACCTCGCCAATGAAAACAGTGGAGGCTTATCATCCCATTCTGGCAGATGGCTAGGATCAAGAATCCATGACCAAGTAAATGCAGAGGCAGCATTTCATGACACTTCACCAAAAAGCACAGAGATCTAGCAAGGAATAAAGTTAGAACAGTGACCTGGAGGGAAAAGGAGTGCCTTGGTCGAATAGAAGCACTGTTCGACATAGGAGCTTCAGATGCCATCCAGGAAAGAGAGGAGAAACCGACTGCTATCAAGGAGAGAAGGACAAGGACATCAGGTCTCTACCCAGGATCAGAAGACAGAGAGAAAGCCCAAATGTCTGGTCATGACAAGATATTTTGAGTCACGGTCCAGCAGCAAAAGCAGAGAGGGCTGCAAGACTGCAGCAGAGAGAGGAACACAGATATGAATTGTCCACAAAATTTCTACAATTTTTCAGCTGCCACACAGCGAAGGATGCTGCTGAGGGTCTTACCTGGGTGACCACAAACCGACAGTGAAGGAATGCAGAGGACATGAATTAACCAAACAAACCTCGTCTGGAGGTTACATCAATGTTCCAAGACACTGTGACTCTCAATTTCCCAGGAGCGGGTCATGGAGTGTGTTGACATCGCAGTTACCCGCTGATTCGTCGGGATTGTCTGACAATCAAGTGACAGATTAGTCTCTGCTACATTGAAGCTGGTGGAGCTGACTGGACAAGTTTGTCATTCAACCTAACAAACGAGACGGACAGGATGCTGACAACGGTACCACATCACAGCCAGGAGTACATGGCAGCATTAGCGAGGCCCTCCCCAAGTATGCTGTCTCCACTGGATGGCAAGATGCTGAGAGATGTCCTGGGAAGTGATCCGGGACAACGTCAGAGACTCTGGCTGTGGCTGTCTCAGGTACACGCATATACCTGAAGCAAGCTACTGGGCAGTACAGTGATAGACAGCTCAAGTGTAACGGTTCAGGCGAGGCATCCATGGATTTGCTGGAGGCATGAGGGCTTACTGGAGTGATCAATGCCTTGTGTGTTTGACACAACGGCCCGCAACAGGTGGAGTACATTCGGGGAGCTGCCAAGTTCTGAGCAACGCTTGACAGGAAGGTGTTCTACCTGGCCTGCAGACACCACATTTCTGAGAACGTGGCTGGTTGGTGCCTGTATGGCGAGAATCTGTTTGGCCAAGGTCAATGAGCCCAGAGAATCCTTGGTTCAAGCACTTCAAGGCACGTTTGGACAGATCTTACCACAGACAACCCTACAACCCTGGCCATCAGACAAAAATGGTTGAATAAAAGAAGAAAGAGTGCAAGAAATACTACAGGAAATCCTGAGGTCGGAGAAGCCTCCTAAGCTGAATACCGTGAGATGGCTGAGCTTACACTGATCTTCCTGGAGACACGCCTCCCGCGGAATCCACTGGAGTCGCGTCTGAAGCCATTCATCAGGCAGGTGGAATGCCAGAAAACCTGTAATCTAGAATGTTTTGCATGTTTGATGAGCAGCTGGAGTACGAGAAGAAACTGTTGTGAAGCTGGAAAGCCTCAACTCTTCTAGGACTTTCTATACACCCATGTGGATGTCATCCTACACTTGCTGCAGATTGCTCCTGCAAATGATCTTGCAGTTCATGAAGGACATGAGAAGTTCAAGAGAACAGATTCCAGAGATGCCCAGGCAGGTGATACAAAAACTTGAAAACCACAAGTGGTTACCTGACACAGGAGGTTGTGCCGTTCGCTCTCTTCGGTAGCAGACTCAGTGACACAGAGAAGCAGGACATGCTGCCAAGGGCACGCCAATGAGAGCCAGATAGCTTCAGACGCGGGAAATCTATGGTGCCCTCAGGTTACAGCCAAGACGGACTTCGGATGATCTAGTTGGTTCCAGAGAGTCATCTCTGCTGACACCCTTGGCATGAGTATGATGGCTTCGCAACCTGGGCGACATGGCCAAGGAGTGATGACTACAGCAAGGCCGGAATATGTCAGCAATGTAAACGTAGTGAATGACATTGCTGAGCGGGGAGTCAAGAGATGACTGCTTTCGCAAACATCAGTACCACAGATTCTCAGCAAAAAACAGTACCTTCTTCAAACTGTGGAATACAAACGTGAGCGATTTGATAGCTTCAAGAAGCAAAACTCTGAAAAAATGGGACTGATGACGTGTCCTTCTGACATAGACCAATAGAGTTTTCTGCCACTTGGAAAATAGTTTTTAGAGGTCTTTGTCACACATTTTGAGGTCAAGGATTGTAATATTATGAAAATTTATATGAAATTTTCATAAAAATTTTGCCTTTTTTTCTGGATATGAGTGTCTTTTTTTCTTGAATGTTTACTTGGATTTTTTTTTCAGACATTAATATTAAAAATGCTTCAAATTTGATACCCAATGGTGTGTTCTATCCCCAATTGTAACAAACGTTCAGCGGGAAAAAACAAATCTGGCGGAAGCAAAATTAGGCGCTTTTCTACTGTCGCAGGGCTTAATATCTTGAGGTCAATGAGGCAAAGTCCGGATATTTAGCTCAAAATGGTTGTGTTTCGGCTTTTTTCAGGTCAAAAAGCATGGGAAACCCTTGCAGGGGGGTATAAAAATAGGAAAAAAAATTTGTTTTATGAACAGGTTACTCCCCCCCACCATGCAGGCCTCCGCTGCACAAGACTTTCTACTCATTATCATCTATATTCTGTCCATCCTCTAATGTAAGAGTTAATCAGTATCTTACTCTTCATCCCTTTCACTGGTAAACTCCTGACTCTCTTCCGGTTTCTATTTCCCACTTCCACGACTTAAATATGTTCAGAGAGAGTGACCAAGAACACTCCATGAACTAAATTGTCCCCACCTCTTTTTTATTTCGTACGTCTTCTTTAAGGGTCTGGCCAACTAAGCGGGCTTGGTGTACCTCTTTTTGTTGTGCCCTTGGCAGTCCTTTGTGAATAATACAAAAGACAAAAAAAGATGTTGGTATAAAGAAGAAAAACTGACCATTCGGTGGAGTTGCTAACATTCTTGAAAATTTGCAGCATCTTGTTCATTGGAGCAGGTTGAGGATCGTGCGGACAGTAGTGAACGACTACCCTCAATGTTTTTGCTGTTCATAGGCTGTGCAGTGTGTGCACCCTGGTCCACACGATGTATAGCTTAATGGAAGACAATGCATCCCCTGCAGGCAAGTACCCTACCGCTGAATCTAAGCAGAAGGACGTTCGTGAAGACAAAGTAGATTTCCTCCTGCAACACGGTCGTCTGGCGAGCCGGCGATAGGAGTGGGCGCCTCCGGCCTGCTGGTTTCAAGGCTGGCGGGGGTTACCGTATGGCACTGAACTACCGCAGGTTAAACCAGCTAACCATACCGGACTCCTTTCGCTTCCCCGCAGTCAACGACTAATTGATAATATAAGAGGTGCGAAATATGTAGGCAAGTTGATCTTCTACGCGGATACTACCAAATAGAAAAAAGAAGAGAGCAAGAAGATCTCCGCATTTCATCACACCCGAAGGGTTGAACGCATACCGAGTCATGTCTTTTGTTATGCGCAGTGCTCCTGCTACCTTTCAAAGACTTGAAATATGTTGACAGGGAGGAACTGGAAGGCGTGCAAGTTTACTTGGACGGGACTTGGTTAATATACACGCAGTCGTGGGAGGAGCATATGCACCGATTAAAACGACTATTTTACGCTTTGGCTGACGCAGGGCTCACTGTCAACCTGCACAAGAGAGAGTGGGAGCAAGCCAAAATAACCTTCCTAGGCCATGTAGGGGGTGGTGGGCAAGTATCCACCGTTGCATCAAAGATGGAAGCCATCCACAACTTCCCCCTACCCGACAACCGCAAAGCTGTAATGAGGTTTTTGGGTATGGCTGGCTACTACAGAAAGTTTTCCCCGATCTTCTCTACGATTGCTTCACCCCTCACCAGCTTGATCAGCCCGAAAACAAAGTTCCGTTGGACTTCAGAGTGTCAAGCCTTTGACAATATTCGTGGTCTCCTCTCCAGTGCTCCTGTTTTAAGTGTTCCAAGCTTAAATAAACAGTTCATTCTTCAAGTGGACGCTACCGACTCGGGCGCAGGAACAGTTTTACAACAAGAACATAAAGGTGTGTTCTCTACATGATCTTTTTTCCGCCCATGTATGGAGTATGCCTCTCATGTTTAGGGGGGATCCACTCATACAGCTCTCCTAAACAGGGTAGAGTCAAAAGCTTTTCGTCTCATCAACTCCTCTGCTCTGACTGACTGTCTTCAATCTTTAAATCACCACCGCAATTTTGCTTCTCTTGCTATCTCTACTGTTATTTCATGCTAACTGCTCTTCTGAACTTGCTGACTACATGCCTTCCCTTCTCCCGCGGCCTCCCTGCACAAAGACTTTCTACGCATTCTCTTCCCTCTTCTGTCCATCATTCTGTCCTAATCAAAGAATAAACCATTATCTTCATTCTTTCATCCCTTTTCACTGATGAACTCTGGAATTTTCTTCCTGTTTCTATTTTTCCACCTTCCTACGACGTATTTTTTTTCAAGAGAGAAGTGACAAGACACCTCCTGAACTAAATTGGCCAACCCTCCTTTCTATATTTTCTTGCTGTCTTATTTATAGGGACTGGCAAACTAAGCGGGCTTTTTGTTACTTCTGTTTATATTGCCTTGGCCAGTCCTTCGTGATGCATAAAAAAACCCTGCAATCTGGAGGAGGTCGCTGGAGCCACACCATCACCTATCAGACCCGATTCTACATGGAACGGAGGGACTGGATTTCCAGTGGACTCATCCAAAAATGATTTCATGGGACATCGATTCTGTCAATAACCCCCTAACTTTGGTAATGATGATATAGAAGTTGAAAAGTTTGAACCACCAGTTATCTGCCACGAAGATGAGCATTTCATGAACTTACAGATATATGATCAATAATTATTGTTGTGCTACATAAATGTTACTTCTGTCCATGATTTAACCGTTTGCATCGGTTCTAGTTTACACTTAATAGAACGGGGTT
>JACEEZ010004438.1:65000-70277 GCA_016584305.1 Chionoecetes opilio | reverse complement strand
CTGCATCCCATTTATACAGTAATAGGTTTCCTTTTCCTCAATTAACCCGTTTAAAACTGCATTCTACCCCCATACTTATGTTTCTTTAAATTAACTTTTTTTCCGCTGCATCTATCAGAACTGGGTTTCTCCCTTGTCTTCAATACCTTTAAACTTGCTTCTCCATATAATTTTATTATATTTCATTGTTGGCCCAGAATCACTAAGCCCACTTTTTCTCCTCACACATTTTCCATCCACTTTGCTGCTGTTTGATCTCATCCAGCTGCTTCTCCTGGATCAAGGTTTTAGCCTCATAAACTTTCACAGAAGCCTTTACATAGCCCCGTTCTTCAACCAGCTTTCTATTTTCTTCTTTGAGGTGCTAAATTTCACTTACACCATTTGTATTATTTACTGCCAACTCTTCAATCTTTTCCACTGTTCCTCCATCACTTTGTTCCTTATTTACTGCCAAAGCCTGTCTTAATTGATCATCCATTTCACGTAATTTTGTCCACACTTGTACCATTTCAAGAGAATTTTTGTCAGTTTTATACTACATAGTTTATCCTTCTCAAGTTTATTCCCACATTCCTCCTTCATTATCAAACCCTTCAAAACAAAGGCCAGAGGACCTTTAAAACACGGGTTAGGGTTTTTCCTGTCCTCCACCCTCAGCCATTTTCCCGCCATTCTAAAATGTAAACAAGCACTAGCTAGTTTCTTCCACTAAGCCCACGAGATTATGAGCTTTTACTCATGATATTGGGACCCCACGAGCTCTCATGTACTCCCTTCCATCACAAAAAGGTTGATCCTTGTCTACTTGGCTGTCCAGGACTAGCTTCATGTGTCGGGAGCACAGTATTGACACGTCTGACCACCATCGCTGTCACCATGTCACGTGTCTTTGTACATGTGTGTGAGTGACGTGTCACATGTGTGTGTGTGTATTTACCTATTTGTATATTTACAGGATTGAGTCAAGCTAGTTATATCCCATATCCAATTATCATATTTTTCTTTAAATTAATGTATACTGTTCACACACCACTTCCTCTAGTACTGCATTCCATTGATCTATTATTGTTCTATTTGCAAAACTGTAATTTTAGTTTTTCCTTCCTTAAGCAGTCATTTTTCTGGCCAGAAAGATATGTGACTGACCTCCATGCAGTGTGGTGAGGTAATGATCAGTCCTCATCTCTTAAGGCCGAGATTTAAGCAGAGATGTGTGGGAAAGCTTGTGATATTGTGTCTCTATGCAGTGACATGCAGTGTTTTGGCAACTTCTTTGAATGGGTATGTCAGTCTGGTATATAAACAAAGTATTTTTTCGTACACCTAATTTTTGTGATTCCTTTCCTTCCCAGCCTGTAAACCTGTATTCATTATTGAAAATAAATGTGTTTAAGTACCTAGAATGTTATAACTCTCCCGGATATTTTTATGCTTGTTAATTATTTACAATATGCAATGATGCAGAAAGTAAATCATGAATCACAGTTCCTTATACAACGTAAATAATAGAGAAATGTGCATGCCTACAGTCGCACACACACCATATCAGACAGGACAGTAAGAATAATGACACTCATGGTCACCACATATATCAAGAGAGGTGAATTTGTGGCAATAAAATAACTCAAGGACGTTTTCGGCTACTTTTTCGGTGATGCGGGATGTTGTTTATCATCTATCTATATAATAATATAAGCGAAAGTGTGTGTGTCTGTGTGTCCGCGATAGGTTCCGTGGGGGAATCCCATCATATGGCACAGTTTTGGAACCAGGTCGACCAGGGGAAGGTTTTAAGCCCACTTATGGGATGATCCGATCACTTTTAATCTAATTTTATTTTTAGTAGCCTATTAGCGAGAATTGTGAGAAAAAAGTGGGTTGCGAGAATTGAGGAAACCTTGATGTAGGGTAATGGGTGAGTGAATGGGTTGGGTGATGGGTAATGGGTGTGGGGTGATGGGTGAGTGAATGGGTGGGGGGTAGGGTATGCCGTATAACAAAAATTCTTTTTCTCAACTTTGGCATGCCAATCGCCTATGTAAAATGGAATTCTAAGACGATTTTATCTCTTTCCATTTTTGCATTTGAGCAATTCTTACTATGCAAAATCGCACTTTTATATTGCACCCTTATTGAATAATGCTTAAATGAGTACGCAGTGTCCGGTTGGTCCTGTGTATTGCATCATGCACCAATATGAGTTCCAAATGACTAGCGTTGTAAGCTCTTTCTGATCAGTTGGTTCATCAGGCACTACATCACAGTGTCACAGCCTCTACGTTGGCCTAGAACGTGTCCATCATGTCCTTAGACCTGAAGCAGGGCATGGTCTCCCGGTGGTGGGCCCGAGCCCGGATGAACCCGTCTCTGGCCTGCTGCCCCACCACTGCTGCCGCAGCCTCTGTCACCTGCTTCACAACTCTTTCGGTGCTCTGAGTGTGGATAGAGAACTCCGGAACCTCGTACGGGTTGACCAGGATCTCCTGGATCTGATCCCCGGACAGTGAACAGTTGAATGCCGGCTCGTGCACCTGGCCAGGCTGCCAGCTGATCAGTGTCTGCAAGCTGGTGGCTGACAAGTTCAGCTTGGGTGTGATGCGAGGTCTTTACACTGGTGTCCCCATACTCCTCGCCAGCCCTCAGCTTCAAAATCTGGGTCACGGCGAACCTGCGGTCGTCCTCACTCTGACTCGCCATCAGCGAGAGGAGGACACATGCTGAGTGTGCGAACCATGCTCCTGTCCGCACGTAGAAGGTCACAGCTGTTTGGACCTTCTTGGGCTGCGACCTCATCAGTCTGAGCTGCGTGAGGATGTGCTTGGGGCCGTCCTCTAGTCTGTGGTGAACCTTGATGTCGTAGTAGAGTTTGAAGTACACCTGCAGGCAGTACTTGACTAGGATTTCCAGGGTGTTCAGTTCTTTGCCAGTCAGTCCATGCTTTCTGGTCCACATGTACACGAGCGACTGGGCTGTGGTGAGCCATCTGGAGTGGGACACCTTGCCACACTTGATCTCCTGCAGCTCGGACGGGAGAACGCCCCGCTTCACAGCCTGGACCAGCTGGTAGGAGACCTGCTGGTCAGTGGACATGTTGACCAGGGTATACTCCGGTATCTCCATAAGTTCTTCACTGCCTGGCACTCCTCTGAACTCTGCGTTGTACTGAATCTCATTCACGCTAGACAGCAGACTGCACACTGGACCCGTGAAGCCAGTGTCAGATGAGGTAGGCCCGTCGATGCTGGTGATAAGGTGGCGCAGGGGCAACTCGTTTGTGTGCAACACGCATATACTCCAGAAGAGCTTGCGTCCCAGCATCTTCTCCAAATGGGCGTGAGTACCACCCTTCCACCCCGTGTTGGCCCTAGTTGAGTCACCTTGCAGTATGATCAGTGAGTCGGTGGAGTCGTATGTCACCAGCAGATCATAGAGAGCCTGAGCCACCTTGAACGCAGGCTTCTCAGGTGGCAACGGGTCCTCTGGTACAAAGTGCCAAAGGTACCTTCCAGATGGCTCCTCTGTCACTGACACATGCTCCTCCCTGATCAACCTTGGGTGCAGTTTCCCACAGCTGTCGAGCACCTTCGCCCTGGTCTTGTCCTTCCTCCCATCGTAACCGAATCCAACTATTTTGGTACCCTGGTTAGGGTACGCCGTATAACAAAAATTCTTTTTCTCAACTTTGGCATGCCAATTTCCTATGTAAAATGGAATTATAAGACGATTTTATCTGTTTCCATTTTTGCATTTGAGCAATTCTTACTATGCAAAATGCACTTTAAGCTATGTTTTGCCTATAAATATAAAAGTCCCTTTTTGCATAGCAAGAAGTGCTCAAACCAAAAAGTTGAAGAGGCCAAACCACCCTTAAAATTCAATTTTACATAAGAAAACACCCTGCCAAATTCGAAATAATCTATATTTCACTTTTCATTGGACCTACGGCATACCCTAGTGGGGGGTGATGGGTGATGGGTGAGGGAATAGGTGGGGGGTGATGGGTAATGGGTGAGTGAATGGGTGTGTGGTGATGGGTAATGGGTGAGTGAATGGGTGGGGGGTGATGGGTAATGGGTGAGTGAATGGGTGTGTGGTGATGGGTAATGGGTGAGTGAATGGGTGGGGGGTGATGGGTAATGGGTGAGTGAATGGGTGGGGGGTGATGGGTAATGGGTTGAGGGTGATGTGAATGGGTTGGCGTTAATACATACCTTTCTACATCCATGATTTCAGGAAAGTTAGAAGGGGCTATCTGGAGAGTCTGTGTTTGGTGGGCCTTCGGCCCACCAAACACAGGTGGTGGGCCAAGAGCCCACCAATAGCCCTCCGCAGGAGCTAGCCAAAAAGTCTGCCCGGAGGGCGGCTTTGCGGCTAGTATATAATATATCTGATGAGACTGGACACGATGTATGACCCTCATCATCACCACACATAAACACATAAGGTAAAAATTGTAGGCAAGAGAATCACAGGCCCCATCCTGGCTATATTTTCGGTGCTTCTGACGACTGGCTACCCTTTCGGCGCCGTGTTGTTATTGTTTATCATAACCTTCATATATGTCGTCAGTATACTCACCTCAAAGTGATAACACTTGCTGAAATGTGTGTTATACTAGTTTTGTGATATTGTTTGCAATGTTTTGCATTGATATATTATTTCGGCTCCTACCAAGTTTGTTGTGTTTTTGTCGCAGAAACCAATCCTTTTTCAAGCTCGACAAAAAAATGGTCTTCGTATCCAAGAAGTGCTTGGACAACAAAAACACGGCTTTAGTTGCGGTATTAGAATGTGGGTTTTATCAGCGGCACGGGAAGCTACTGGTCGTCTTTCCCGCTGACTGTAATGCGCATGCGGCAGTTTTCCCCAGAGCAGCCCAAGGCAGTCCTGCTCCCGAGCATGGACCATCCCGGTCCGTTCCAGCCCGCCTCGCAAAAACAGCATCTGGCCCGGCCTGAGCCAGTCTAGACCGGTCTAGAACTGTCGCAAAAACGCGTCTTTTAAAACTATGTTGCTGAGGATTGCTGCCGCTCTTTTCCTCCTGCACAGTAGTTATAAGGTGACATACCCCTGCTCTGATTTTACTATTGACATACCCCTGCTCTGATTTACTATTGACATACCCCTGCTCTGATTTTTTACTATTGTTAGTTTTCCACCCGTTATTGCATTTTGTGTTGTGAAATATATTTGGGTATCAATTTTTTTCTTAAGAATTTNTGTTTCCTTTTTAATAAAAAGTCCCTTTTTCCCATAAGCAAGAAGTGCTCAAAC
>JACEEZ010004438.1:0-60000 GCA_016584305.1 Chionoecetes opilio | reverse complement strand
GAGAGAGAGAGAGAGGGGGAAAAGGGGGGGAGGGGGGGAGGGAGGGAGGGAGGGGGGAAATAAATAAGATTTTCATCCCCATCTAAAACCTTTTCAAATACCACTAAAAGGGTTTTTGCTATAAAGCGCCGCCACTCACTGAAATAGGCGGGGGCTCAACCGCTGACTGAAGCGCCGGGGGCTTTGCACATTTAAGTCGCGTCTCTACCCAAACCTTGCCCCCCCTGACGGGGGAGAGAAGAGAGAGAGAGAGAGAGAAGAGAGAGAGAGGGGAGAGAGAGAGAGAGAGAGAAGAAGAAAGAGGATAGAAGAGAGGGAAGAGGAAAGAGGGGGAAGAAGAAGAAATGCAAAAAGCACTTTAAATTTTTTAAATTCCCTAATTTTAAAAAATACATTTCAGACTAAGAAAATTTTATGCAATCTTCTCAGTACGAACTCCTCGGAGACTTTGGCCCCTGGGGGACCGTTTGGGGGTGAGGGAAGACTGCTCATGGGACTCACGGTAAAAGCGGTTCCAGATGCCACGATAGTGGCCAGTCCCACGTCGGCGCCTCTCGACATGATCGCGTGTTGCCATGTAGTCATTTTCTCCCTGGCGATTTTCCGTGGTGCTTCTGTGGTAAAGATCTCAGTCATGCAAATTTGCCCCACGCTACTCGCCGCGATCGCGTCGAGAGGTGCCGACTTACTCATTTAGTTGGCTAGGCTGTTGCGGGCCGGATTGTTATATAAATATCAAGCAGGGTGACGGGCCATGAGTTCGGACTCTGCGGGCCGGATATGGCCCGCGGGCCGGAGGTTGCCGACCCCTGACGTATACACTCGACCCTCAATTTTCCGGACCTCCTATTGCCGGATTTCGGATTTCACGGTCATTTTCCGCCCCCGGACATATTTGGCATTTTCATCCACTGCTGGACATATAACAGGAATAGTTCGGGACATTAAGGAAAGTACGGCATTCAGCGAGTGAGTGGGTGGAGCCAAGCGGGTGGAGAAGGCCGCCGATGCGGGAGGGGCTGGCCGAAAGCCGAGAGCAAATTGTAAATATGCGTCCAGCCGCCACTAGGGGTCAGGACGGTCTGGGTGAGAGGGCATGAGTCATTGTCTTAGTCACTGCATTGACGGCATTGTCTACACATCCTCCGCTCTGTTATTAATATCGCCACAATGCCTCCCGTAGTGCCGCCCAAGGACTCAAAACATACTAGAAAATGAGTACACCTTACTGTGCCACAGAAACTTGAATTAATAAAGAAACTAGAAGCGGGTAGAAGTGTTGCAAGTGTTTGTGAAGAATACAGTTTTGTTTACAAGTTATCAGCCGTGAGCGGGCGATCCCCACCCGGAACTCTGCCCGCCTCGGAACCCCTCGCCCCTGTACATAATCCCTATTAGATTTAAGGTAAGCAACACTATGCCTATTTCATAATTTCTATGCATAACTTATCATTTATATATATTTTGGTATGCATGGGTGTGAATGAGTATAAATGTACGGGTAAGGACGGGGGATCGGATCGACCATAAATTTTTCCCATGGGTTATGGGCTACACCTCACGGACTACCGCGGTTTCCGAACTTTTGGGATTCCCGCCCCAGGCTAATCCCCTAATAGTCCGGAAAATCGAGGGTCGAGTATTATATATAATAGTATATATATTATATATATATATATATATATATATATATATATATATATATTATATATATATATATATATTATATATATATATATATATATATATATATATATATATATATAATGAAGATATAAACCAGCGCGGGTAGAAACATCTTGATTGTTTATTCGAACGTTTCGGCTATACATAAGCCATCATCAGCATGATGATGTGCTGATGTTGGCTTATGTATAGCCGAAACGTTCGAATAAACAATCAAGATGCTTCTACCCGCGCTGGTTTATATCTTCATTATTAGATCTCGATTCCCTCATGGAGAAAGTATTGCCTCTATTATATATTATATATATATATATATATATATATATATATATATATATATATATATATATATATATATATATATATATATATATATATATATATATATATATACACACACACTAGGGTCCCGCATAAAGCGTGTTCGCATAAAGCATTTCCCCTATAAAGCGAACGACCTAAAATATTAAAATCATTATAATTTTTTTTTTTTTTTCTTTATTAAATAAAATTCCAAAATTTTCGTTAGGAACAAATTTCCAGCTAGTTCTGGCATCCAGAGAGCCCTTCTCCTCCATACCATCGAGGGCTGGGAGATCGCCTTTCAGTGGGTTCCCTCCCACGCTAGTATCCCAGGCAACGAGGTCACAGATTCTGTTGCCAGGATGGCAACACAACAGAAGTAAACATTTACATCATTACACAGATGTAAACACAACCCCCTTCCCTCTGCCACTCTCCGCGGCTTAACGCCTCATCTCCCGGGTCTGCCGCTTCACCTGGGATAACACGCTCTGCGATACCCTCCGCATCACTTCCATGGGCCAATACCGCAGTGACTCTTCCCCCCAGCCGTGGATAAGTCCCGTGTCCTGAATGTCACCCTCACCCGCCTCCGCCTGGGGCACATGACACTCACAGCTCACCTGCATCGCCTCCGTCTGTCCCCTGACCCTCACTGCCCTTGGTACATGAATGTTCCGGAGACTATTGAACACTTTCTGCTGCAGTGTCCGCGCTTCCACTCACACCGTGTAGTGCTACAGTCTTAACTCCTCGCCCTGAACGTCACCACCTTTGACCTGCCCACCCTGCTGGTGGCGGCTGACGTTCCCCCCTCCCGGTAACACGCCGTCATCCGCCTCACCTGTGCCTTCCTGAGGAAGACAGGTCAACTACCACGCCTGTGATAGCATCATAGGACATCACCAGGGCTCATAGTGTTCCCCAAGGGATCCTCGTAGCCCTAAAACAACAACAGCAACAACAGTTCTGGCGAGGCACGCAAGCGAGAGTTAAGCCAGGTTTATGGCAACCTGCTTTTGAGTCACTAACCTAACCTAATCCCACGCTTTAACCTCCTAACTAAAGCCAAATCTGCATTAAAAGTGTCCGCGGCAAGGGAAGAACAGAGGCGATGCAGGTCACAAGAGGAAGAAGAGTGAGAGGCACGCCGCACGTAAACAGACACTTGTCTCTCGCCTCCCTATGAACAACATGTCATTATCTCCAAAAGTTTGAGTCCAAAAGAATGTTTCCTAGATTCCAATAAGGTAAACAGAAACCATACTCCCAATTGTGTAGAGAATTTTGATCCTAGTGTAAAATAATACCATGTTCTGGTATGCATGGGTGTGAAGTATAAATGTACGGGTACGGGCGGGAGGACCGATCGACCAATATCAATGTTTCCCATAGGTTATGTGTTTCACATTGAACGAATTCACATAAAACGACCTCATTTATCGACCAATTTCTTGTTTTATGTGGAACCCTAGTGTATATATATATATATATATATATATATATATATATATATATATAATATATATATATATATATATATATATATATATATAATATATATATATATATATATATATATATATATATATATATATACAGGGAGGTCCCGAAGATACGAGCAGTTAGGTTCCACCTGGCATACTCGTAAAGCGAAATCTCGCATAACGAAACACATAACTAATGGTAAAATATAGGTTTGGTTTCAGGACCACACCAATTAAAAAAAAAAAAAAACATGTTTTTCAAGCTAAAATAAACTATAGCAAACACACAGCGTCTATATTACCTACACTGTACTACCTATTCTGCAGAAAAACCATTCTGAAAGAGAAAATAGCACACAAAATAACATAACTGCACATTAATTAAACATGAAACATAAATGATGTCATCAAGCTCATCATCAGTCACCAGCCAATGATAAACTGTTTTTAAAACTTCTCGACCAATCACAAGTCAGCGAGACATATTTCCGGGCAAGAATGACATGCCAGACTGCCTCTCTCCGCCTTCTGTCCCCGTCATCTCAAACTAATTCTCGTTTTATTTGGAATGCTTGCGTTTTAAGGAGTTTTAATGTATCAGATAGTAAGATATATAAGTAAGGAGCCTGTGTTGCTAGTGTTTTGGTGGTAGAAGGTGTGTATGTGGGTTGAAATAGTGAATATTTGTGATATGGGGAGGCCCGGCGGCAAGAATTTCTCCGTCACTCACTGCCCCGCCAGCAGTCACCTCCATCATAACATCTTTAAATCACCCTTATTTAAGGTGAAACATGGTGCTACATTGATATAGATAATGACACGTGTATATAACATCTCACCATAATCACTAAGTTGTATAATAAAGAGTAATAAGACGTTTAATCCTGCCCAAACCTACCTTGGCGGCTCCAGCGGCGCCGCCACTCAAAACTTTTGAGTAAAAACCCGCCGTCATCCGCCTCACCTGTGCCTTCCTGAAGACAGTCAGCTCCCACGCCTGTGATAGCACCATAGGATATCACCAGGGATCATAGGATTCCTCAAGGGGTTCTCGCTCCCCTACTAAATATTACCAAAGGCATCTATCTCCCTTGGTCTAATGGTGTTGATATCCACCTCACGGGCTTCATGGGCCGGCTCATGCTGCTGCTGCTGCTGCCAAACGCGGATGAGTCCTTTGCTTGTATTTCATCTCTTTACTCATATATATGAATGATATCCATCCAAATGCAATCATATGTCTACATTCACCTAGAGAAATGATATTTCATAGCATACCAAACAATAATAAGCAAGCCTGGAGACTTCCTACTTCTGCTAATACCAGTCTCGAGCAGTCGTTGGCCAGTCTGCACGTTATTTTCAGATTGATTATATAATTATCGTACAACCTTAGGTAAAATCATATAGTCGGTAAATGTTTATAATTTTAGTAAATAACTTGGTAATTTTACTCACCCCAGTTTGAATGTCGTAACATTGGATTTTCGATCTCGTATATTGAAAATAGACCCTAATTTACACATCTCGTATCATCGGATTCTCGTATATCGAATGCTTGTATAACGGGACCTCCCTATATATATATATATATATATATATATATATATATATATATATATATATATATATATATATATATATATATATATATATATATATATATATACAGTAAACCCTCTCATATTCGGACTAATTGGGCCAAGGAGTGGTCCGAGTAATGCAAGGATCTGAATAATGCAGGGACAAAATAATAAAAAAAAAAAAAAAAAAAAAAAAAAATTCTAGGTGAATATAGAAAATTTCTAAGCCATGCAAATATCAATAAACCTAAGATAAATAATGTAAATAAATAGTTCTACAGTAAAAATACACAATACAGTACTGTACAGGAGTAGATTACAGTACTATCAGTCCTACATCGTTCAGCGGCGGCCGGCAGCAGTATCATGATGGCGGAGATTTCCTCCTCCTTCTTGGTGTTGTCTGTAGGGCTGCGAGGACCCCTATGATCCCTGGTGATATCCTATGATTCTATCACAGGTGTGGTAGCTGACCTGTCTTCTTCAGGAAGGCACAGGTGAGGCGGATGACAGCGTGTTGTCCTGTGAGGTAGGCAGGGCGCCAGGCGGGGCAGGTGGCTCGCCAGCAGGGTGGGCAGGGTTTTACGTCATTACTAGTTATTATACATCGTAGTGATTATGGTGAGCTATTATATACACGCGTCATTATTTAGGTCAGTATAGTACCGCGTGTCACCTTAAATAAGGGTTATTTAAAGGTGTTGAGGTAGCGGGGTAGCCAGTGACGGGGAAACATTCTTGCCACGGCCACCCCGTAACACTAATGGAAAAAGTGTCCGTGTGACATGACCTTTAAGGGCCGTGTCAAACGTCTTGTTGACTTGTGATTGCTGAGAAGTTTTAGAAACAGTTTGTCATTGGCTGGTGCCAAATGACAAGTTTGATGACGTCATTACTCGTCCAAGCCAGTCAGGGCCTTCCTACCTGTTAACTACCTAACGAGGGAGGCTTGCTGGATACGGTAGTAAGGGCAGGTAGTATCTAGGCGGTGGGAGAGCAGGTGGTAGCTGGAGATACGACCTCCATTGCTGGATCTGGGTCCAAGGCTCAATGGCCGCAGATCACTCGCCAATACAACATTTGGACACAACAAAGAAACCACAATTACAGCATACAAAGTATATGCTCAGTGATGGATCATAAATGCTCTGCCTGGCTGCCTGGGCCTCTAACCTCACTGACTCACATCATGACAATACCCCTAACAAAAAAACAAGAAAAAAAAAAAAAAAATTATGTTAAAAAAAAAAAGGAGGGGGGGAGGTCCGAATAATGTCGAAGTCCGAATAATGAGGGTCCGAATACGAGAGGGTTTACTGTATTAGGGTGGAGCGAAAATTACCGTTTTTGCAACTTTTCCTGTGATTCTTTTGGAATAGTGGGGGAATTGTGCGAAATGGAGTTATATTCACGTAAAAAAAATTGAAGTCACTGCGAATTTTTTTTAAGGTGCCCCAAAGATGTCAAAGATTTGGTTTTATGAAAAAGAAATATAATCATAATAGGTGAATTTTTTTTTTTTTCTTTCATATTTTGTTGGAATAGCATGAAAAGTGTTCACGAACACATGCTGTTGAATATAAATTTTGTACAAACTTTCTACGCAGATTTTTTGAGGTGCCCCAGTGTGGTGGAAAGTTTAGATTTATAAAAAAAAAAGCGTTTTTTTAATAGATTGAATATTTTTGTTTGATTCGAATTTAATTATTCCAACACTATACTAAAATAGATTGGAGTGCCCCATACACTTCAAAATATATAGAAGTCATCAACCCACACACTTCCAGCAGAACAACGTCAGAGCTGCATTTCTGCCTTCACACCGTTATAATTCATTGTGTTTGGGGCACCTCTAAATATTAATAGATTGGTTTCATAGATTTTTGTGCACATTTTATGGTCATTCTGCAGCATATTTTCGGTATTCCGAGCTAATATAAAGTAACTTGATTTTTTTTTTTTTTTTTAATTTTTTTTTTTTTTACATATTTTCAATTTTATCAGCACTTGGGGCACCTGTTGATATTGGATTAGACACGTGAAATTTATTCAACTTTAATTTGGGTTACATTGGCACAATTTCCCAACTATTCCGAGTCATTTATATAAAAGTGTTTCGCTCCACCCTAATATATATAGTACATGTATATATATAAATATATATAACATATATATATATATTATATATATATATATATATATATATAAAATATATATATATATATAATATATATATATATATTGTTACGATTGTAATTATGTAATCATGTATGCGTGTAGTATGTGTGTGTATGTGTGTATGTCTGGGTGGCGAGCGAGGCAGTGTGTGTGTATGAGGATGCCTGGTAGGTACGACCTTGAGAGACGCCAGCAGTGAGGCGAGGCTGCTAGAGGGGGTGGGGAGGGGCGCTAGGGAGAGCGTGGCGGGCAGTGGCACTCAGGACAGAGGAGTCAGTCGCCGGAGGAGCTTGGTAACGCACGGATCTGCTCTCCCGCCTCTCGCCTCTCTACGCCTGTGCCCTGGAATGCTTGGAGCGTTTGCTTGTGCGTGAAGAGAAGTGTATACACTCCCCTCCTGTAACTGTGTGTGCTTTCTCAACTACCAGGTTGTAATAAATGGTTAAAGGAGACGCTCTTTTTCTCGCCAGTGCTCTGACAGTTGCTAAGTAAGTAGTCCTTGGACCACCAGCCCCACGCCGAACTCAGAACAGTGTGAACTGCCTTTGGGTAAGTTACGGGGGCGTAACAAATGGTGTCATGAAGTGGAATTGTGTGTGTTAACAGTGAAAGCGTGGGTCACGCCTGGTGGTCCTGGGACGGCAAGATGGCGTCAGGGAAACTGGCAGGTTTTAGCGAGGAAGATGGCGCGCGCATGCCAAGTGGGAAAAAGGACAGTGTTGAAAAGGATGGAGACTCAGGCGATGAGCAGAAACCTGACGTAATGACACTCCTTACCGCTATGATGGGGAAAATGAACGCACAGGCCGTACAAGCAAGGGAGGTGGAAGAGAGGGCGGAAGAGAGGACACGCGAGCTTAGAGTCGCGATGCATGAAGGCTGGCAGGCCGTGCAGCGAGAGTCCCAGCAGTATACAGACGAGAAACTGGATATTGTCAAGGAGGAGCTGCTGGGGGCGGTCGAGCTTGTAAGGAGGCAGGCAGAGGAGGCAGCAACTGTCGCTCTTAGAGGAGTGACTGAGTGCAGAGGTGAGCTGGCAACATTGCACCAGGCGATAATGGATGGAGAGCATAAGGGCGAAAATGGACAGGCAGGGACGGGTGACTTTCGACCTTACAACCCTAGACGGCTAAGTGTGGAGTCAGCAAGGCCGTGGGTGGGGTGGCCGCCATCGCCACCCCCGCCTCACGGAGCGACTTCGCGCATGCCTCTCTCTCCCCCGCTCTCCCCACCCCCTTGCCTCCCAAGGGGCCTGTGGGATCCTGCTACCTTTAAACCAGCCGTCACGTCACACTAACCCTGTTACAGTCAGCCCAGTAGGAGGAAGCCGGCAGACTTTGACGGTAAAGTGCCGTGGGAGGCTTACAAGGCTCAGTTCGAGATCCTAGCGGACGCTCAGTTGTGGAGTGTTGAAGAGAGAGTGCTACAACTTGTCTCGAGTTTGCGCGGGGCGGCTGTGGAGGTCTTGGGGCATCTGACGCTGGTGCAGCGGGCGTCATACCAGTGTGTCGTGGACGCACTACAACGTAAATTTGGCCACCACCAGCAAGCGGAGGTGTAGGGCCTACCGGGCTCACTTGAAGGGTAGAGTGAGGATGCGAGGCGAGCCGCTGTCTCACCTGGCACACGAGCTGGAGTCGTTGGTGCGCCGGGCATATCCGAAGGCGCTGGAGGAAATGGTGATTGTTTTGGCCCGCGACCACTTCGTCGACGCCCTCATCGACCAGCGGCTGCAGGTTTACGTGAAGCAGGCGCACCCGGAGGACGTGCAGGTGGCCTTGGCGAGGGCTCTGGAGTTTGAGTCTTTTCTCCGTACGTCTGGTGACGTTACGGAACCCACCTTTCCCCGCCGTGCCATCCGGGCCCGCCGTGCGCAGACCAAGACGCCGCCCAGGCAGAGGAGGGCGAGTACAGGCGCTTTCAAGGGAAGCTGCTGGGGATGTGGCCGGACCGGTCACAAGCGGGGCCAGTGTGGGCAGGCGGGAATGACGCGATCGTTGGAAGAACTGCGCCCTCCCACCTTCCAGCCCTGCTGCTGGAGTTGTGGCCAGCCGGGCCACGCAACCAGCGCCTGCAGACAACCAAGGGCCATGCAACAAGCGGGAAACGCGGCCGGGCTGGGTGCGAGGGCTGCGACCCAGCCAACACCCCACGGGCCCCGCGTGGACTAAGCTGCCGTCACGTCACACCTCCAGCCGTCCAGGTGGCCGGTACGGTAGATGGAAGGCCGTGCCGCCTGGTGGTGGACACAGGAGCGGAGAGAACGTTTGCCAGGGAGGACGTGGTGGACTCTAAGGACCCCTCAGTAGCCCAGCAACAGCTTTGTGGAGTCACAGGGCACTGTGTGTCACTCAAGGGACCAGTGAAGGCTCGCATCGGCGTGGGCAGTGTCGAGGAGGAGCTGCCAGTGTTCGTCGCCGCTATGGAGGAGCCGTGCCTACTGGGAATGGATTATCTGAGTCAGTGTGAGGCACTCGTGGATTTCGGGAGGCAGACGTTAAGGGTGCGTGGAGAGGAAGTGCCCTTGCTCCCGGTCAGCGCCGCTAAGTCAGTCATCAACCCTGAGGTGAAGCATGCAGCCCTGTGGACTGGTAACAGAGTCCAGTGCATGCTGTCGAGGGAAGGACAAGAGTCGGACGACACCACTACTGGAGGGGAACAATGGCAGGACGGTGGTGTAATGAGCGAGCAGCCTGGGAGTGGGGGAGCAGCCGTGACTGGGCTGCCCGAGTACTTGGAGGACTTGGCGCGCAGGAGCGCCGTCTGGCTGACTGAGGCACAGACGAGGGTGATGCGGCACACTCTCGGTAAGTTTGCCGATGCATTCAGCCAGGGAGACATGGATTTGGGTCGCACGTCCATGGTGAGGCACACCATCGACACGGGGGACAGCCGACCGATCAAGCAGCCGCCACGCCGATTAGCTCCAGCCAAGCGGGAAGAGATGCAGCGAGCTGTCAACGAGATGGCTACTCTGGGGCTGATCGAGAGGTCAGACAGCCCGTGGTCGTCCCCGGTCGTCCTTGTCACCAAGAAGGATGGTTCTAAACGGTTTTGTGTGGACTACCGGGCACTCAACCAGGTGACCGTCAAGGACTCTTACCCCCTGCCCAGGATAGACGACATGCTGGATGCACTGAAGGGGGTGCAATGGTTTTCCGCTCTCGACCTGAAGTCGGGTTATCATCAGGTGGAGATGGTGGAGGAGGACAAGAAGAAGACGGCATTTACCTTCGGGCAAGGGCTATGGCACTTCAACGTGATGCCCTTCGGCCTCTGTAATGCTCCAGGGTGTTTCGAGTGGCTGATGGAGAGGGTACTCGAGGGGCTACAGTGGAGGACTGCCCTAGAGTACCTCGACGATGTGCTGGTCGTTGGAGGCACCTTCGAGGAGAAGCTCGAGAGGCTGGAGGAGGTGTTAGGCCGCCTAAGGAAAGCAAACCTGAAGCTCAGCCCCAAGAAGTGCACTTTCTTCCAGCGAGAGGTTCCTTACCTGGGTCACTTTGTGGGGAGAAATGGAGTGCGCACGGATCCGGAGAAAGTGGCGGCCGTGGAGGACTGGCCGGTGCCTACCTGTGTGGCGGGGCTGAGAAGTTTCCTCGGCCTGTGTACGTACTACCGACGGTTCGTGCAGGGATTCTCGACCATCGCCGCTCCGCTCCACCAACTCACCAGGAAGGGAGCACACTTCCACTGGGATGAGGCGTGTCAGCAGGCCTTTGAGAACCTGAAGAAGGCCATGGTGGAGGCTCCTGTTTTGCCTTACCCCGACCAGAGTCTCCCATATCTGCTCGACACTGACGCCAGCGCTAAGGGTATCGGTTCCGTCCTATCACAGGTTAAGGATGGACAAGAAAATGTGGTGGCTTACTTCAGTGCCAAGTTTAGTAAGCCAGAACGCAACTACTGTGTGACAAGGAAGGAGTTGCTGGCAGTAGTGAGGAGCTTGTGTCACTTCCACCACTACTTGTATGGGGCAGAGTTCACCGTCAGGACGGATCACGCAGCCCTTCGCTGGTTAAAGACACTGAAGGAACCCGAGGGGCAGCTAGCACGGTGGTTGGGCCGTATGGAGCAGTATAACTACCGTGTGGAACACCGGCCGGGAAGAATTCATAACAACGCTGACAGTCTCAGTCGCCGCCCGTGCGAGCCTGGCTGCACGCACTGTAGCCGGAGGGAGGCTGACACGGTGTGTAGGCAGTTACACGTGCACACTGAGGCTGACGAAGCGCAGAATCGCTGGAGGAAAACACAGCGTGAGGATCCTGACCTCACTCCCGTAGTTCGCTGGATGGAATTGGGAAACGAGAGGCCGCAGTGGGAAGAGGTGTCACCGGAAAGTCCAGCCACCAAGTGTCTCGTGGAACAGTGGGCGGCATTACGACTCGACGAGGGAGTGTTACAGAGGCGCTGGGTGGAAGCTGGTAAGGAGGAGACTAGATGGGTGACTGTGGTACCGCACGCCTTGCATGAAGAATTGGTGCAAGAGGTGCACGCGGGACACACCAGTGGCCACCAAGGCGTTAAGGAGACGTTATGCCGCCTCCGTCAGCGCTTCTACTGGATTGGCCTGCGGCGTGATGTGATAGAGTGGTGTCGCACCTGTTACACCTGTGCCGCTAAGAAGGGTCCCCCCCAAAGGACGCGGGCGCCCCTTCAGCTATACCAAGCAGGAGCACCCATGGAGAGAGTGGCGGTGGACATCGCGGGCCCCTTCCCGCGCACCCCTCAGGGCAATAGGTTCATCTGTGTCCTGATGGACTATTTTACTAAGTGGCCCGAGGCTTATGCCCTCCCAGACCATGAGGCAAAGACGGTGGCAGGAGTGTTGGTTGACCAGTGCTTTACCCGATTTGGAGTTCCCGGTGAGCTACACTCAGATCAAGGGCGTGAGTTTGAGTCCCGAGTCTTCCGTGAGTGCTGTGAGCTGTTGGGCATTCATAAGACTCGGACTACGCCCCTGAGGCCGCAAAGTGACGGAATGGTGGAGAGGTTCAACCGTACCCTCGCCGGAGAACTGGCTAAGTATTGCGAGGCAGACCAACAAGACTGGGATGTGTGGTTACCTTACCTATTGATGGCTTACCGCTCTGCTCAACACGAAGCTACGGGTTACACGCCAGCGCGACTCATGTTTGGCAGAGAAATGCGTCTACCCGTGGATCTGGCCACAGGACGACCGCCAGATGAGGAACTGCCGACAGTGGAGACAGAATACGCCGTGGCGCTGCAGCTGCGTTTAGACAATACTCGCGAGAGAGTGAGTAAACGGCTGCGAGCCGCGGGACATTCGATGTGGCGAAGGTACCAACAGCGTGTGCGTGAAGCTCAGTACCTCCCGGGTGACAAAGTGTGGCTCTATAACCCCCGTAGAAAACAGGGCTTGTCTCCCAGGTTGCAAAGCCCTTGGGAGGGACCATATACTGTGGTGGAGGTCCTGTCTGATGTGACATACCGCATCAGTCCCGGGACAGGAAAACGGATGCGTGTGGTACATGTCGACCGCTTGTATAAATATGCGGACGAAGGCGTATTCACGTGGAGTGGGTCGAATGGTGAGGAGGAGGAGGAGGAGGAGGAGGAGGAGGAGGAGGAAGAGGAAGAAAGAGACCCCACGAGTCAAGGCGAGCCATCTGCGGCAGAAGCAGTGGTGAGTGACAGGGACGAGTACGTCTCGTTGGTTGGCGTGGAGACAGGAGACTGGTCTCTGGCTCCCTCAAAACGTACACGCCGACCTCCCTGCTGGCAAGGAGATTACGTTATGGATAGCGATGTAGAGGAAGGATATTAAGGTTCATACCAGCCTGAGTTTTTGTTATGTTCAGTTTTTGATATAATCTACTTAGTGTGGTGGTGGTGGTTAACGGGTGGTTGTAATGTTGTGGTGGAGTGTTGGAGGTTGATGAGGAGGTGGAGGGGTGATGTGGTGGGAGAATTATGTAATTGCTGCAGTAAATGTCAAGAGGAATTTGATTATTGTTGTGTTTCTGTATTTTTCTTGAGTGCTAATTTAGGATGTGGATGTTTTGTTTTCAATATTATTTGCTGTTGTGGAAAATGTTTTATGTTACAGACGAGGACGTCTTGTTTTGTAAGGGAGGGGTAGTGTTACGATTGTAATGATGTAATTATGTATGCGTGTATGTGTGTATGTCTGGGTGGCGAGCGAGGCAGTGTGTGTGTATGAGGATGCCTGGTAGGTACGACCTTGAGAGACGCCAGCAGTGAGGCGAGGCTGCTAGAGGGGGTGGGGAGGGGCGCTAGGGAGAGCGTGGCGGGCAGTGGCACTCAGGACAGAGGAGTCAGTCGCCGGAGGAGCTTGGTAACGCACGGATCTGCTCTCCCGCCTCTCGCCTCTCTACGCCTGTGCCCTGGAATGCTTGGAGCGTTTGCTTGTGTGTGAAGAGAAGTGTATACACTCCCCTCCTGTAACTGTGTGTGCTTTCTCAAGTACCATGTGGAAATAAATGGTTAAAGGAGACGCTCTTTTTCTCGCCAGTGCTCTGACAGTTGCTAGTAAGTAGTCCTTGGACCACCAGCCCCACGCCGAACTCAGAACAGTGTGAACTGTCTTTGGTAAGTTACGGGGGGCGTAACAATATATATATATATATATATATTATATATATATTATATATATATATATCGAAAAAAATAGTATACATTTTACCGCAAGAAACCTTATACACCACGAAAGGGGATTCCTCGTTCCCGATTTTAAATGGGGCCGAGTTATGAAGTCAGGGATAGGGGTTACAACCACCAAACACAACAAACTAATGTATACAGAGTTTTAAAGAGGGTTTACAGACTCCACTTTACCAGCGAACGGGGTAGAATCCTGGGTCAATTTGAATACGTAACAAACTCAGAAAAAGACACGCCATGACGCCCTGCATCTGATCCTTGGCCCAAGGGAACTTTCACCTTTTCCTGCAGGCTTGAGTCATTTCCATTCCCTTCCTGCTAAACCTTGCGTGATAAAAAAACATCCTCGATACAAATTATGAGTAAGTAAAACCTGCAATAGTGGCAAAATAAAGCAAAGGTCGGATACCAGCTGCGTAGTGACCGTCTCTGTTCGCACCATCAAGGCAATTTCTGGATTACGAATCTCGCCACAAATAACCCTTGCTGAAAGTATGAGTAACCTACTTTTGTATGTTGACAAGTGCACTGTATTATCGGCTCCACGAAGCTGTTGTGTTTTTGAGGTAGAGAACCAATGCCCTTTCAATTGTGTCACAAACAGAATATCCGTAAGACGTGCCGACGTCAGAACCGTAGGGTATCATGGGGTGGTTTCAGTGGCCATAGGGCAGGGGAGGTCTTACTTCCCAAAGAATGTTCCATGAAGGGGCAAATTACATTGAGTTGTTACGTGACATCTGTTTAGGCCCTATGCCATTCACGAGTGCGAGGTGTTCAATGCAAGATTCTGCCTCCTGCCCACCGGTCCAAAGTTGTTCAAAAGTTCCTAACAGACAATAACATCCTGTGTTGGACTGGCTGGCAATTCCCCGGACCTAAATCCGATTGAAAACGCCTGGAATGAATGAAAAAGGCGATCGCGAAGAAACGGCCGACGAACATCAACGAGCTGAAGCAGGCCCTGACGAAGCTGTGGGTGGAAATGGACCTCTCCTACTTCACCAACTCGCACACTTCCATGCCCAAGAGGATTGGGATGGTCATCCAATACAAGGGAAACATGACCAAGTACTAATATGTGAATAAGAAACCTGTGTCACTGAAACTAAAGTACTGTAAGTTACATATTGTTGTTTTATTGTCCGAAAATTATAAATGTATACATTTTTTTTGCGGCCACTGTATATATATATATATATATATATATATACAGTAAAACCCTTATAACTCGGCACGATAGGGGCTCTGGCCGAGTTATTCAATGTGCCGAGTTATGCAATGTCCCCTGATATGGGTTAAAAAAAAAAAAAAAAAAAAATGTAAATACAGTATTGTAAAAGCATAAAAACTACACTTACCAGTGAACGGGTAGAATGTGCTAGATTTGATATCAAACTCAGCACAAATAACACGCATGGACGCACCTGCATCCATCCTTGCCAGCACTTTCACCTTTTCCTGCAGGCTCAGGCTCTTCAATTTCATTCCCTTCCTGCTGGAGACACCCTTGCATGATGGAGCTGATATCTTGAAATACAGTACTGTATGATGTAATCCCAAAACACGTAAAGTAGGTGGCAAAGTAAAGCAAAGGTCAGGAACCAGTGCGTAGGCTGCGCCATGTTTTTGTCGTCCAAGCACCATCTTGGATTACGAATCCCAATCCAATAACACTTGCTAAGACCAGGGTTAAGAACACTAACCAGCATGTAGGCTGTCAGCTGCTGAGCCGTGTTCATGACGTCGAAGCACCGTCTTGGATACCAATTCCGTTTTTTGTCAAAATTGAAAAAGGATTGGTTTCTGCCTCAAAAACACAACAAGCTTGGTAGGAGCCGAAATAATAATCAGTGCAAAACATTGCAAACAATATCACAAAGTAGTATAACACACATTTCAGCAAGGGTTATTGGATTGAGATTCGTAACCCAAGACAGTGCTTGGACGACGAAAACACGGCTCAGCCTACGCGCTGGTACCCGACCTTTGCTTTACTTTGCCACCTATTTTACGTGTTTTGGGATTACATCATACAGTACTGTATATCAAGATGTCAGCTCTATCACGCAAGGGTGTCTCCAGCAGGAAGGGAATGAAATTGAAGAGCCTGAGCCTGCAAGAAAGGGTCAAAAGGACAAAAACACGTTTTTATGCGACTGAGGATATGCCGAGTGTAAGCAAAGAGATGCAGTTATAACATAATTTTTCTGATACATTATTTTTTGCCGACTTTGTTTACATGTTCACACAAGAGGTTGTGAGGGCATGATATGCCGAGTGAAAAGCAAGAGATGCAGTTTAGGGGAGGCGGTAGCAGAGTGGTTAGCGTCACCGAGTGGCGTTCTCGAAGACTGAGTTCGATCCCGAGTGAGACCCATAAATCCACTTGAAATCTTTCTGCACCATCGAGTGGCCTAAGAACACCTACATGCCCTGTCCATTAACTCTACCTTCGACTGCGAGTGCATGGGAGGACACAAGGGGGCGGCATGAGCCTCTAATTACAGGCGTCACTATAAGAATCCTGCCTGCGCCACCACGGGCGAAGGCCAACCATCACAGCCCTCGAGTGAGCCGAGTTATACAGTGCCGAGTTATAAGGGTTTTACTGTACACTTATAAGGTTATGGTTATTATATAAAGTCACAGGTTCTTACAAGTGGCCAAGGAAGTTTGAGTCATAATAGACAGGCCCGAACAGTTAATATCGTGACAAGTACTCACTCACTCACAGGTAAGTGCGTACACTCAGACTTTCATGAAGTCTAAGCTTAGGAGCGCCTGGACTGGCGTCTCCTCTTCTGTCTTTCCAGCCCTCCGGCGGCGAGTTATAAAGGAAAGCTTCTTGAATAGATGTTTATACAGGAATTGCTGTGTGCGTGCAATGCGCGGAGCTGTTCACACGGCGATGACACAAACACACCCAACGTTAATTGTGTCTGTCCCTGTGTGCAGTTGCTTATCAACTAAGATAAGTGGCAATTAACCACAGGCACACACAAAGCACTGACTATACATTCTCACGAATGCAAGCAGCATCAGAACAACACAATTATGTCCATGTCAACATTATCAACGAGGTAGTGTCTGTCCCACGCAACACAATAACAGCTGTGTTGCTGAAAGAGGCAGGACACACGTACATACACCTCCAACATGACTACATGCTGCTAATATATGTTCATCCTACACATACTACATATGATATATCCAGTGCCATAACACTCTATAACAAACCTGAGGGAGACCTCTCACGAATGGGAGGTTTTGGGTGGGGAAAGTGCAAACGAGTTTTGTGCTGGGAATAGATTATGTGGATGGCATAAAATATATCCGGTGAACACTCTATGGGATGACATAGGCCAAAAATACATCAAAATACAAATCCCACAAAGTCTACGGGAATTATCTACTTTTTCTGGAAAATTCTTAACCTAACCTAATGAAGCATTTTGACGATTTGAATGTCAACATCATTCTTAACACATCAACATGTATAAGAAAAGAGCACATCTAACCTCATACTCAATTACTGGTTGAAAATACCAAAAAACTTAAAACATATTGTAAAATATGTGGTCATCTTGGGGATCCTGGCACCAATTAGAATTATTACCATTAGTTCTATTGTTCGGCTATCGCGCACCGATAGCGCACCAATTAGGCACGATAGCCGAGGTTTGAGTGTATACTGACATGATGAAGAAAGCCCTCTTGCATGCTTATGGAATAACCGCGGAGGGAGCCCGTAATCAGTTCCAAAGTCCAATGCTACAAGAAAATGAAACGGTGGCACAGTTCAGTTCCCGGTTAGCCAGTTATTTTGATCAGTGGCGGGAGAAGGAAGAAACTCCACAAACAGCCAAAAAAATGCGGCACTTGATGTTAAGATCACAGGTTAAAAAGTCCTGTCCTTCGGAGTTGGTGGCTCGACTAAAGACTCACAAGGTCAGGGATCTCGAAACAATGGTCGACATGGCCGACTCATTTTCTGGCTTATGGATACCACACGAGGAAGCACGGAACCAAGGAAAAGCCGTTCAAGTTCCAGTCACACCAAGCTTATCAGAGACAATCACAGCTGAACCAACAGTCACGTGGATGGAGGAGTGGACAGAACCAGTATCAACGCACGGCCACAGCGCTTCATACTAGTAATGAAGATTTAGTTACAGGAAACCCGCAGGCTGTCGAGTCACCAGATGTGACTGGCCGCAACTGTCAAGTTCAGTAGCAAAACTGGATTTGCCATACATCCTGGAACTGTCAATGGTGTTGAAGCAGAGGTGTTCAGGGCTCGGGCTGCTGCGTCAGGAAGGGTTTGGTTACAGCAGAAGATTACACAGGATGCCATGTGACTGTTTTGATGATTGACGGCACCTGTCGAACATACCCTGTTGCTAAGGTGATGATGGACAGTCCGTTCCTCAACGGCCAGGTGAAAGCAGCAGTTATGGAAAATCCAGTGTCTGATATGGTGATTGGGAACATTGCTGGTGTAAAGAACTTTTGTTCCAAGGAAGTCTCTACACAAACTGATGCAGTAGCACATGTATTTTCCTTCACACTTGTGCCAGTGAAGGGTCATTAGCTTGCTCCGCGACAACATCCAGGCTGTTGACTAGTTCAGTCACTGACGTCACTTGAAGAGGAACAACAGAATCCTTTGCTCTGGCTGCTGCTCTTGTGTGAGGGGAAGACCAGAAGTTTTCGTGGTGCTATCTCTAGATCATAAAGAAGCGAAATTGTCTTTATCGTCTAACAGTGTATCCAGATGGTGATAACAAATTACAGTTTATTGTGCCAGAAAAATTTCGAAAAGCAGTGTTCAAGCTTGGACATCATGCGATGCTGGGTGGACACATGGGCTGCAAGAAAACTCTTTGACAGGATCCAGTCACAGTTTTACTGGCCTGGCATGGGAGCTGAGGTCTCTCGTATGCTCCGCTCGTGTGATATTTGCCAGAAAACTAGTGATCATGGCAGGGTAAGGCCAGCACCACTTCAACCCCTCCACTCATCACTGAAACCTTTCGAACGGGTCGCGGTGGATATCGTAGGACCAATTAACCCACGGGCCAGTGACGGAGCTAAATATATACTGACTTGTGTCGACTTCACAACTAGGTGGCCAGAAGCAGTGAGCTTGCGCAACATAGAAGCTATAACTGTAGCGGAAGCCATGTTGGAGGTTTTCTGCTGTGTTGGTTTGCCAAAGCAAGTTTTGTCCAACCGCGGGAGTCAATTTACCTCTTCCATGATGGAAGAATTATGGAGGCTGTTAGTAGTCAAGGGGCTTAGGACAACAGCCTACCATCCCATGTGCAACGGATCATGTGAAAGGTTTAACGGTACGCTTAAGAAAATGCTTAAGAGGATGGTAGCGGAACAGCCAAAGGAGTGGTCTAGATTTATCGCACCACTGCTCTTCGCCTACAGTGAAGCACCTCGGACTTCACTCGGGTTCTCACCTTTCGAATTAGTGTATGGTAGAGCAGTCCGAGGTCCCTTACAAGTGTTAAGGGAGCTCTGGGACGACAATGAAACCGATCCTGTCGTCAAAACTACATACACTTACGTCATTGACTTAGCTGAACGCCTGCAACAGACCTGTGAAGTTGCCAGGCAGGAGCTGGTGAAGGCCCGGGAGGTTCAGAAGTCTTACTATGATAAGAAAACAAAGCTTCGCACCCTACAGGAGGGAGACCAATGTTTAGTTCTGCTCCCCACTGCTCATAATAAATTGCTGTCACACTGGAGAGGTCCCTATAACGTGGTGAAGAGAGTCAATGATTTGAATTATATTGTTCAAGTGGGCCCTGACAAAAAGAGGTTTCACATAAACATGTTAAAACAGTATTTTACCCCTCAAGTAAATTGTTGTGCCACTTATGATCTCTGTACTTCAGTCCGAGAAGGTCAGCATGAATTAACTCCAGAGCAAGTGAACTGTCTGGAACTGGTCAGAGGTCAGTTCTTTCAAGAGTCTTCTACGAGTATGGAGGGTGTGGCAGCGGTTATTACTGAAGAGGAGGAAGGCTACACACCGGATACTACAGAGGCCAGTCAGTCAGAAACTGTAGCAGATGTGAAGGTGTCCTCAAAGCCAAGTCAAGATCACAGGAGACAAATGGGCGACATCCTTCGTAAGTACTAAAAAGCATTTTCGGACAGGCCTGGCATTGCCAAAGTAGATAAACATCAGATTCATTTAACTAGTACTACTCCAGTAAGATTAAAACCCTATTCCATGCCACTGAGATTGGTTGACGTTGTGAAGAAAGAGATTAATGACATGGAATCTTCAGGTATTATAGAGAAGTCTGAATCTCCCTATTGCAGTCCTATTGTTGTAGTCCAGAAGAAAGATGGAAATGTACGCATCTGTGGCGACTATCGACGTGTCAATGCAGTCACTAGAGTTGATGCGGAGCCGATGAGTGACCAGCAAGAAATCTTTGCCAGAATAGCCAAATCTAAGTTTTTTACAAAGATGGACCTGGCTAAAGGATTTTTCCAAATACCTCTTGAAGAGGAGAGTCGACTAGTCACAGCTATATCGACTCCCAATGGGTTGTACCACTTCAAAAGGCTACCTTTTGGACTATTTAATTCGCCAGCTGTTTTCAACAGAGTAATGCGGAAAGTATTGCATGGGATAAAGGGAGTTGAAGCATTTGTGGATGACTTTCTTATTCATTCTGTTACCTTGGATGACCATCTTCAGATTCTGCGTGAGGTACTTCAGCGTCTGTATGATGCCAACATGATGGTGAAGCCATCCAAATGTGAACTACTGCAGGAACAGGTACAGTTCTTAGGACACAGTCGGTGCTGGATTCTGCAGCTGCCAAAACGGAAAAATCACCAGGATTAAGGAAGCGGCAAGATCAACAACCAAGAAGCAGGCGAGATCTTTCCTGGGCCTGGCGGGATATTACCGTAGATCCATCCCTAACTTCTCTGTCATAGCCTTGCCCTTAACAGATCTCTTGTTGAAGAAGCACGCACCAAACAAGATTGCTTGGGGAGCAGGCCATGAAGAATCATTCACTACGCTAAAGAACCTACTCTGCAGGGAACCCCTATTACAACTGCCCAATTTTCACCAACCCTTTATTCTGCGGACCGATGCCTCTCAAGAAGGTATCGGGGCGGTCCTTCTACAGCAGTGGTTCCCAAATTTTTCTGGTTGCGACCCTAAATATAATCTTGGATTTGCCTGGCGACCGTTTATGCGTGTACCTGTACATGTACCGTAGCGTTAATTACCAATCATTTTAGTGTTACACTAATTATAATTTTAGTTTTTTTCCATAAATCTATATTACTAACACACGGTGTGACTTTTTTGGTGGCTAACCGTAGTGGGATGCTACTTAATTTTTTGGAGTTTTGACTGCATGCTGATATATTCCAATATATGTGAAAATAGATTAAGAAAAAAATACAATCCTCATTTTCCCGGACCTCCATTTCCCGGATATCGGATTTGCCGGACAAAATCCGAGGTCTGGGGATATGTTAGAGTCCCGGACAAATGCCTGGTCCAGTCCGTAAATTGACAAAGTTGTCCGGCGGTCCGAGCGTCTCCTGTCACCCCTGGTCAGTGTCCGCATCTCCCGCCAGGTGGCAGCATGCTCAGCGGTCGTATTGTTTACATTTGGGCACACGACACTCAGGGTTCACCTGCACCGCCTCCGTTAGTCCCCTGACCCCCACTGCCCCTGGTGCAGGAACGTCTCTGAGACTATTGAACACTCTGCTGCAGTGTCAGGTCAACTACAGCGCCTGTGATAGCATCATAGGACATCACCAGGGCTCATAGTGTTCCCCAAGGGATCCTCGCAGCCCTAAAAACAACAACAAAGTGACGTAAAAGTTCGCGGCAGGGTAGTTGATATTGGCGGTTGCCGGACAGTGAATACTAGAGTAGGATAAACGTCCGGGGGTGGGTAATGGCCTCGGACTGCTGCGATTCCCGGACGTTTGTGGTTCCTGGACCAGTGCTCCCCCCTATTAGTCCGGGAAAACGAGGGTTGTGTGTATGACCAAATTCAAACTAGAGGTATATACAGGGAGGTCCCGTTATACGAGCATTCGGTATACGAGAATCCGATGATACGAGATGTGTAAATTAGGGTCTATTTTCAATATACAAGATCGAAAATCCAATGATACGACATTCAAACTGGGGTGAGTAAAATTATCAAGTTCAAAATGCGTGCCCTACCACTCCCGGGCTGGACAAAGGGGGATTTGGTTGACCCCAGTGAGGTCACCCCTAGCAAGCCGTGACCTGAAGGGTAATTAAGCATATGGCGCGGCCTGACATTTAGGGGTAATTAGCAGGTGTGCGGCCCCAATCTTGAGACCGCAGTCAGGTCACCCCTAGCAAGGCATGACCTGAAGGGTAATTAAGCATATGGCGCGGCCTGACCTTTAGGGGTAATTAGCAGGTGTGCGGCCCCAACCTTGGGACCGCTACACTACCTTCTCTTGTATCACGTGGCGTCCCCTACATTACAACATCTTTTTTGCTTGTTATGCATGTTTTATGTTTAATTAATGTGCAGCTATGTTATTTTGTGTGCTATTTTCTCTTTCAGAATGCTTTTTCTACAGAATAAGTAGTACAGTGTGGGTAATATAGACGCTGTGTTTGTTGTTTGCTATAGTTTATTTTAGCTTGAAAAACATTATTATTATTATTTTTTTTTTTTTAAATTGATGGGGTCCTGGAACCAAACCTATATTTTACCATTAGTTATGTGTTTTGTTATACGAGATTTCGCTTTACGAGTATGCCAGGTGGAACCTAACTGCTCGTATCTTCGGGACCTCCCTGTACAGCTATCTATTTTAGTATAACTGGGAACTGACATAGTGAGGAGAATAATTTTTCATACACGGTAATGCGTTTTAGAAAAAAATAAAATAATTGTGTGGTTAAATCCAAACCGTCATCACGGTCGCTGGGTATCAAACACTCAACACTCAAAAATAACACTTATCTGTATCTGTTCAGATGCTTCAGTTCTATAAAAAAAAATACTTGAATGATAAAAGATACTTAAAAATTGGTTTCTCCAAGAACCAAATGATATAGATTAAGAATAACGGAACATATTATTTGTGGGCCAGCGACCAAATGGAGCATTGATTATGAACTTTGATAAGGGAATTTTTTTTTAAAGTTTTCTCAGTGGCTACCATGAAACTGCTTCGTTTTGTGTGTGAGATCCTCTAAATTGTGCTTCATGGTGATTGTTAGAGCACAACAAAAGTCATACTGGGGATTCAAGCGGTTCCTTGCTCTATCTAGTCTTGATCGTAACAAGACTTGAAAACCCTTGTTCACAGAGATTGGTTGTTGGAAAAGGGAGAAAAGCTTTTTAAGCCCTCAACATCAGAATGGCCTTAGTCTCGAGTTGATTTCAAAATTTTGAATACTGGAGGTTTTCAAAGCGCTGTTTCTGCACTTGATTTTCATGGAGGTCTACAAGTTCTTTTTAAAACCTTGGAATATCCCCAACTTCCGACGTTCACACGAAAGTATTCCGGATCCGGGCCCCTTTTTAACTTTTTTTTTTGGAAAGGGGCTGCTTTTTTCTTGAAGGTTCTTGAGATATTTGGAAATAATTTTTCTGGCAGAAAGAGACTTTTCTGCCCTTTTCCCAACCACGTGCTTTTGAAGGCTGCTTTTTTTTCCTTTAAACCCAGCTTTTTTTTCCAAAGAGAAAATTTGTTCTTTGGGAATGAGAACTTTTTTTCACCGATGTCCACCTGGTATGATTTTGGCCCGCCTGTTGAATTCGTTCATTAAGGGCTAAAGATTTTGCCCAAATAAGTAAGCTTTCCAGCCAACCCAGCTTTTTAAAAAAGCGTCTGCCATGCATGCTTTTTTTCCCCACAGAAAGATTTAAATTTTGTTTTTGTTCAATAAGTTTTCCGAAATTTTCTACAGATACCCAATGGACACAGAGTGATCATCAATCTTGGTGTGACCCCAGTCTTCACAAATTTTTGGACAAATGTGATTTGAAGCCCTGCCTTCCCCAACTCCCATTAGATCCGTTTAAAACTGCTAAGGTTGGTTACAAAATATTTTAAGCAAGGTTTTCCAATGTAAAAACCAGTGAAATTTTTATACATCAGGGTTTTCTGTTTTAAGGGGGAAAAAACCCACACTTCCCACTATTATAGAGCCCATCATTGCACACACCCAAAACAATTCAACCAGTATAGATCGTTTCTTAAAAAAAAATTGTTCATCCTTTAAAGATTTTTCCCGTGGGTTTTGACGGGGTTTTCTGCAATGAAAATGTTCCAGAAATCATCTCCTCTGTACCTTACAAATAACATTTGGGGTCACCTGCAATATCCACTGACTCTCCGTCTGCAAAGAAATTTATCTGTTTTTTCACAATCGTTGCCAAATATTTTTTGAAATGAGATAAATTTAAACGTTAATTTCTAGTTATTGTTATGGTTAAAAAGTGTCCTTTTCAGGGGGAAAGTGATTAAACCTTTTTTGGAAATACGTTTCACCAACAATTTTACCTTGCCCTGCTGCTAGCTTTACCAGTCCTCTCCATGTAGGTTTTTTTTGCATTTTTCCCAATTTATCCTGCCATTTAAAAGGAAACTTTCTCCAAAAAAAAGTTGAACTCGAGGGCATCAATCCGATTTATTTTACATATTTTTTTGGCCATACGCCGTAGGATGACCCCCAGGGGTGGATGGTACCTGGACTTCACCGGGACGTGAGGGTTTGGCCCTCGCCATGGTCCCCCGAGGATTTTTTTTATATGATGCCTGTGACAGGGCTCTGCCGCCCCCGTGTTTTCCCAAAGCACTCGCAATCAAAGTAGATTTAAAGGGGCCATGTGGGTGTTCTTAGCCACCGAGGGTTTCCGAAAGTTTTAAGTGGATTTTTGGTTCTCTTTGGGATCAAAAACTGGGTCCCCGAGAACCCATTTTTAAGACGCTAACCACTCGCTCCCCACCTCCCACCGCCTCAGCTGTGCTACTGGGAAATGCAAACTATAAATTTTTTAATTTTTCTAAATTTCTACTTTATGTTTTTTTTAAAAAAATTTCCCTTTATAGAAATATCATAATTATGCCTTTTTTTTCCAAACCACCGCGCCCTCAGAAACACCCTCCCGCCCCTTTTGGGTCACCCCATGGGTTTGGGAACCCTTTTCTACAGGAAGAGAGGTGATTTTGTTTCCTGTTGCATATCCAGTCGAAAGCTAACCAGAAGAGGAACTACAGCACAGTGGAAAAGGACTATTTTGCTGTTGGGGGAATAAAGAAATACTTTCTATCTCTATGGTGATCAATTTATTCTGGAGATGATCATTTCCCTTTTAAAGTTCGTACTTCCAAAAGCAAATGTAAGACTTATGCGGGGGGCCTTTTTCCCTTTCGCAGTTAAACTTAAAATCGGTAATAAAGGGCCGGAGAATGTGGGCGCCGCTTCTTCAAGGGCTGGTTAAAAGAAGTCAGCCAGGTGAATAGCGGGCACACACGAAAGTTTTGTTTGATTCGAAGGACTGCAAACGGAAACCCCATTTTTGCTGTGGCAATTTCTCTGTAAAATGAATGTCAAAAATTGTTCCTACAAAATTTGATATTGTTATTATATAACCTATGATATACTGCTATATAATTCTCTTTGTTTTTAAATCTTATTTCAAATTGGGGGAAAGGTGGTTTGCTAATTTAAACGTAGTTTTTGTTCGGGGGAAAAATTTTTAGCTAAAAAAGGGCACTTTCTTTAAAGTTTTTTTCGAGGTTTGGGGGCATTTGGACGAAGCTGACACAGGGTGTAGGCAGGGAAGAGAGAGGGAGCCTGGGCTGTACTTGAGGCGGGACCCCGGCGCTATACAGCCCTGCTTCACACCAGGATTCCCTTTGCCTCTGCCATTTTTCCCGCAGTTCACTGCCGGGCGGGGAGGGGGCAAGCAGTCCGAGAAAACACTGGGGCCCCTGTGTTCTGTTCCTCCTTATACTTACGTCATCATCCCTCGGAAAAGGTAGTTGTGTTTCGCTCCCTGTTAAGAAGCAGGGTGAACCCGGCAGCAGGGGGGCAGTGTTGGGTACTCAGTGAAAGTGTGTTAAATTGAATCGCTGGACGAAAATTTAAGAGTGCGTTCTCAGTGCTTTAAATTAGTGTTAGTTTGTTCTGTGGGAATAATTTGTGTTTGGTTAGGGAGTTTCACCTATGCCTACACAAGTTCCAACCCTAACCTTTTGTATCGGCGTGTCGATACTCGGCCTTTCCTTGACAATCATTTTTTTAAATTCTACATGAATGACTTACATTGATAACAATAGAAGGATCAGCTCTGTTAAATTTTTTAAAGGGTTAGATCGCACAAAGGTTTTTTGAATTACCGTTTTTTGCCGGCGCATAAGACCACCCCCCGCTAAAACCCCCTATTTTAAAAAGAGGTTTTTGAAAAAATAAAATTTTGGTGTTTTTGGGGGGCAAAAAAAAATCGAAATTTTACAAATTTTGTAAAAAACAAAAAGATTTGAAAGGGAAGCAAATTTTGAATGTACCTCCAACAATATTCCAGTATTATGTGAATGAAAAAAATATACTAGTTAAAATGTAAAGGGCCGGGGGTCAAAACGGCAAAAATGGCAGGATCCCCCCCGAATTTATATTCTATATTTTTCTATTTTGACATATGCTTGATTAATGTATATATTTTGCCTTTGTTTCTTTTTGCAATGGTTTTAGCGTGGTATTTTAAAATAAATGGGGATTTTTTTGGTAGGGGCTTTTAAAGTCCCGAACTCTTACCTACCAAAAGTGACTTTTTAATTCTAAGGATTTTTTACCCCATTTCCCATGGCCAATTGAATAATTGGAATTTCACGTAGAACAATTACAGTTAAAAACAGTTATTTCGCCCGAAAATTAAGTTTGGTTAAATAGATTAGGTAGGTTGAGGTTTGGGGTTTGGTTTAGTAACAGATGATTAGAGAAAAAAATAAAATTTCCATAATATGGCAGTGTGAAACGTAGAAAAGTTTCGGGGCGGACTTGGAGGGGCAATTTCCCCCCCCTCCTCCGCCATACATTTAACAAAATTTGGTGCCGACAAAAACGAGAGCAGATTAATTTTAAAACCTAAAAACTTTCAGGGGACTGTTTGGCGAAGCCGGTGGTTTCCCCAAAAACCCTATTTCGTATTTGGCTACGTTAGCAAGCTTGGGGGCCTCCCCACCCTGGTTTGTGTAAAGTTGAATGGCCCCCCGGTGTCTCACATATTTTCCCGGTTTTTCACTATAATCTAAAACCGTCGTGGGGTTATTGTTTTTCGGAAGGACGGGAAGGGGTTCACCTTGAAACACGGGAGGTTCCTCAGACGTGCCTTTTTTCACCATTGCCCCGGGGTTCCGTCATTTTTCGGGAGTTTTTTGGGTCCCCCCCTAAGCAGACATGGGGCCCAGAGGATGGTTGAAGAAAATTGCATTAAAACACTTCTGGGGGATGAAGAAAGGAGTTTAACCTTTGAGACCTGTTTTGGGTACGGGACATAAAACCCTTTAGAAAAAGATAATTTCACACGGCAAGTCTCTTACTTAAAAAATTCTTCCCCGAAACGTTTCGTGACCGGACGGTGGTGTAGGGGCCCGGGCGCGGCGCACCGTTTAGTGTACACGTCTATTTTTTTGAATGTAAGAAATTCTAACGGATGTGATGAGACGGTGCCGGCACCATGAGGTTGGTTTGGGGATTCGGCCTTGGGGGACGGTGGCGCCATGATGGGGGTTGGTCTTGGTGCACCGTTTTTAAGACTTTTGTCCCTCCAGGGGCCGTTCAAAGGGCCTTTTTCTAGCACTCTTTCATAAGTTTCCTTATCCTAGAGGGAAGGGGGGAGGGTTGGGGGTCGGGTGGGACAAAGGCCTATGCTGTCTCCTTCCCCCTGCTTCCCCGTAGCGGCGCTAACCCAAAAACCCCACACAACCTGCATCGCTTAGGCCACTCCCCTGTCGGAAAAAGGGGTTAGTGGGGGACCTGCCTGACCTGACTTGTCCTCGCCGACACAACTGCAACCCACCCCGGTAATTTTAGTCAGCTACGACACCATAGACCACACGCCGCGCACCTCTTTTCCCACGTTTTACAAAACTCCTGTCCAAAAAATACAAAGCCACGACGCCCTTCTCCTCCCTTTTGGGGTATAAGACAATCCCCAAGATATACACCTTCCTCTCCCCTTCACACTAAAAAAAAAAATTTTTAACGCTTTTGATCACATTCCCTTTATCAGCAAACTCAGGTCCAGCGAAAATTCCTCACCATTTTTTTGCCCCCTTCATCTCTCCTCCCAAATGTTTTTGTCAAATTGGTGGCCCGAGTCGAATGCGGGGGAACCCCTTCATGCGGCGGTACAAATACGGCTTCAGCTATTTTAGGGTTTACTGCGGCTGGTCATATATGGTTTCTGTATTTTAAAATGCGCGGGTCAAAGATTTATGGGTAATTTCGTTTGATAGGCTTGTTGGGGCATGCAAATGTTGCTTAAAAGAAAAATCTTTTTTTGCTTGCTGAGTTAGTGTCATAAGGTCAGCGGACTACGCGTTTTGGCTGCCGGCCCTTACTTTAGGCGAGGCTAAATAGTAAGAATTCAAATATTCTTTATGGTAAAACGAAGTAGATGAAGCATGAATGAAGCTTTTTGTCCAAAAAGCTGTATTTTGTTGAGTAGTAAGAGTTTCATTTTTGCGTTTGGGAGCACGGTCACGGCCTGTTTTCTGCCTTTTAGTAACTCTTCACTAGCTGGTTTCCTCCCCAAGACGAAACTGGATTTTTTGTATGGAATGAGCACCTATCATTTAGGCCCCATAAAATATGATCGGGAATTTTTTTATATTTTTTTAAACCTGCCCCAGGGGGGTGGCCCATTAATTTGGATATCCGCAGTGAAACGGTTTAAAGGGTACATTAATATGCGGATGTTTTTTCTTTCCTGGGGGCGGGGGGATCTAGCGGGTAAGACCCCCGGTGGGTGCCGAGGGGGGGTCGCCCAGGAAATATCCTGGTGAAGCACAGACCCAGATACAGACGTTTTACATGGGGAAACACCCGCGGGGGGTGGATGATTTTTACCTGACACAGCCTCTTGGCACAAAAATCGATTTGTTGCCCCCGCTCTTGTTTTTCTTAAACTCCAACCCTTTTTTTTTTATGCATTACTGTTGAAACACAGTTTTCTAATTTGTGCTCGGGATACTGCCAACACGATCCTCCAAAAACCCCCTTTTGTAATACACCACCGGGGTGTCCATTTTCGCCCGACCTTCATGGCTAAAAATGCCGATAAAGCGGGTGAACTTTGCATTCCCCTTTTAAGGGAAAAAATGCGTCTTACGCCGGCAAATACGGTAAATAAAGTCATACTAAAAACTTGCATTAGTGAAAATATGCCCATACAACGAAAAAGGATTCATGAATTCATGAATCTCGTATCATCGGATTCTCGTAACATTGAATGCTAGTATAATGCGAGCATACTGTATATATGAGAATGGAGATCAGCTCCTTTGATAACTGTACACAAAAACGTACAGTAATTATTAGCAATATACACTCAAACCTCGGGTTTCGAACGTCTCCCTTTTCGAACAAATCTGTTCACGAACAGAATTTCAAGCTCATAATTGCACCGGTTGCTGTACGATAACTCGGTTGCCGAACAAGCTACTCGGCAACTGTGCACGTCAGTCACGCCGCGGCCCTCACTCAGTAAACATCCGCTCCGAACTGTTCTTTGATTTTGACGATTTTTCTTGTGTTGTGCATTATTGCGGTATTATTTTACACTTGGACCGAAACTCCCTACCGTAGATAACACTAAAGTCGCCAGGGCAACTTTTTTCTGATTTACAGATGTGTGGTGGCGTTAATACTTACATGTCTACATCCATGATTTCAGGAAGGTTAGAAGGGGCTATCTGGAGAGTCTGTGTAATTTTGTGTCTTCATCTGTGTCATATTATGGCTATAAATGAACAAATTACAAAAAATATCACCAGATTGGCAACCAACACTAAGGTATGTTCTGAGTGTCTTTCCGCCGTCGTCGTCGCCCGAAAAAAAAACGAGTAGTGAAATTTAAAATTGTATATACTTGCAGATACAAAGCATAAAACAACACTGAAACAAGAGTAGATTATACAGTCATGATATAAACTACTGTGTATCATCTTCAGTGGCACATACACATCAGTAGTGATGCTATAATTCGCAATATTTGGCGGCTGGCGGCATAATTGCAGCTGGCAACTAAAGTGTTATCTACGGTACACAATTGGGAGTCTGGTTTCTGTTTACATTATTGGATTCTAGGAAACATTCTCTTTATGAGCTTCTGTCGAAAATCATTACTTTTGGAGATAATGACATGTTGTTTATAGGAAGGAGAGAGACAGGGGTTTACGGGCGCCTCATTCTTCTTCCTCTTGTGACCTGCATCGCCTCTTGTCTCCCCTTACCGCGGACACTTATTTAATGCAGATTTGGCTTTAGTTAGGTTAAAGCATGGGATTAGGTTAGGTAAGGTTAGGTTAGGTTAGTGAGTGAGTCAAAAGGGGTTGTTAGGTTATCATTACTTTTGGAGATAATGACATGACATGACATGACATGACATGTTGTTCATAGGGAGGCGAGAGACAAGGTTTTACGAGCGCCTCACTCTTCTTCCTCTTGTGACCTGCATCGCCTCTGTTCTTTCCTTACCGCGGACACTTATTTAATGCAGATTTGGCTTTAGTTAGGTTAAAGCTTGGGATTAGGTTAGGTTAGGTTAGTGAGTGAGTCAAAAGGTGGGTTAGGTTAGTTTAATTTTCATTTTTGTAAAAAAGGTCTATTTTTGGGGTCAGGAATGGATTAATCCATTTTATATTGTTTCTTATGGAAAAATGTGTTTCGGTTTTAGAACAACTTTTGGGAACTAATTGTGTTCGAAAACCGAGAGCATGTCTGTATATATATACAATATATACATACACTACGGTCCCACATAAAACGAGGTAGTTTTATGTGAATTCGCTCTATGTCAGGGGTTCCCAACCGGTGGGTGGTCGCGAAGGCTTGGCAGGGGGGCCGCGAAGCCTTGCTAGAAATGGCTGAGGAGAATATTTTTTTATCTCATCGATTTGATTTTTTTATGCTTTTGTATTTTTCCTGCTTTTGTTTCAGTGCAAAAAACGTGTTTTGATCGTTATCATAAATTTGTGTTCATATATGGTGGGAGGCTCGAAACAAACAAGTCCCTCTGTGGCCTGCTTTTATATTTATTATATTATGCCCAAGTTGGACCAATGCTGTAATTTCCAATTATCCCACTAGGCTTGCTGTTGAAAACTGTGTATGTTGAGATTATTGAAGGAATTATTGTGTTCGTTTATATTTTTTGTTCTCAAATAATTAGGTTGGAGAAATATATTTATCCATCTATTTACTTTATTAAGCCAAAGTTGAACCAATGCTGCAATTTAGCTTGCTAATAAATAATAACAGAATTCATGAATAACAATTTTTTATGTTTATGTAAATCGAGCTGCTGATAGCAGGGGGTCATCTGGGTTTCAAGATTTTTGGGAAAGGGGTCGCGAGTGCAAAAACGTTGGGAACCACTGCTCTATGTGAAACACATAACCTATGGGAAAAATTGATATTGGTCAATCGGTCCTCCCGCCCGTACCCGTATTTATACTTGTTCACACCCATGCATACCATTACATGGTATTATTTTACACTAGGATCGAAATTTCCTACACAATTGAGAGTACAGTGGCGGTCTGCGCGGGTCGGCATGATGCACCGGCCGCCAAATTAATAACCTTTCAAATGTTTATTCACACAACTCGAGCAAGCGGGATTTAAAAATTGATAACATGGCAACAAGACACGACACTTAGCAACACCGCAGGGGTATGACCATTAAATTTAAGCAAGTCAGTGAAGTCTAGGAGGACAGTGAGAGTGCATGCACAGTTTCACTTCTTTCGTCATTAGTTACGAGGATATTTTCAAACTGTGCAAACGTTTATTGCGTTATGGCTCCTCGGCGCATTATATCCCAGGATACTATAAGCTCCATATGTGCCTTACATAGGGCTGGGTTTGGTGCAAAAGCTATCGTAGAACAGACAGGAATTGCAAAAAGGACAGTTGAGCGGTGGTTAAAACGTTGTCGTGATGCCTTGGACGGAGAGACGCCTACACACTTAGCGAAGACTGGACAGCCAAGGAAATGTGCCTCAAAGACTTTACATGTTATAAAAAGGCAGCTGAATGTCAAACCAACAAGCACAGCACGTGAAGTGAAGGAAAACAATCTTGCCTTACTAGGTAATGTGTCAGTGAGAAGTGTGCAGCGTTATGTGTTACGTGATCTCGGACTCTTTTCAAGATCTGCCGCTGTAAAGCCACTCCTAACTCCTCGTCACAAGATAAAGCGACTCACTTTTGCTAAAGAACACAAAGACTAGCCAATAGAGAAAGTTCGACGCATATTATGGTCGTATGAAAGTGTCTTTACAGTGACAGGAACTAACTTTGCAAAAGTGAGGCGGCCCAAGAAGTCAGACCGACACGACCCTCGGTACACCGTGGAGTGTAAGACACCCAGATTCTCTCATGGTGTGGGCTTGCTTTTCATATTATGGAATGGGTAGCCTCGTATTTCTTGAAAAAGGTGTTACTGTGAATAGTGAGCGATATTTAGACATCCTGCATGACAATCTTGAAACCTGCTACGACAAGTGTAGGACAGAAACTTTTATGCAGGACGGTGCCCCTTGTCACAGGGCAAACGTTGTCAAGGAATGGTTGGATGTGTGTGCTATCGATTGCTTTGACTGGCCTCCTAATAGTCCTGACTTGAACCCAATAGAATATCTTTGGTCCATAATGAAAAGAAAGCTTCAAGAAGTAGACACTAGTTCAGTGGCGAAGTTAAAAGCTGCACTGTTAAAATTGTGGGAGGAACTACCAAAGGAGCTTCTTCAAAAACTTGCAGACTCTTTACCTAACAGACTGCAGGATGTTATAAAGAGGAAAGGGAATGCAATAAAGTACTAGGATACCGGTAAGTTACACAGTTTCTTGATTTTTAATGTTTTACGAATATTTTGTGGGATTTTGAGTTAGCGTGTCACTGACGGCATCAGGAAGTCCGACCGCCACAACATTTGGCGGCCACTGTATGGTTTCTGTTTACCTTAATGGATTCTAGTTAACATTCTTTTGGACTCTAACTTTTGGAGATAATGACATGTTGTTCATAGGCGAGAGACAAGCGTTTGTTTACGTGCGGCGTACCTCTCACTCTTCGTCCTCTTGTGACCTACATCGCCTCTGTTCTTCCCTTGCCGCGGACACCTTTAATTCAGATTTGGCTTTAGTTAGGAGGTTAAAGCGTGGGATTTGGTTAGGTTAGTGACTCAAAAGCAGGTTGCCATAAACCTGGCTTAACTCCCGCTTGCGTGCCTCGCCAGAACTGTTGTTGTTGTTGTTGTTGTTTTAGGGCTGCGAGGATCCCTTGGGGAACACTATGAGCCCTGGTGATGTCCTATGATGCTATCACAGGCCCTGTAGTTGTACCGTCTTCCTCAGGAAGGCACAGGTGAGGCGGATGACGGCGTGTTGCCGGGAGGGGGGAACGCCAGCCGCCACCAGCAGGGTGGGCAGGTCAATGGTGGTGACGTTCAGGGCGAGGAGTTGAGACTGTAGCACTACACGGTGGGCGTGGAAGCGCGGACACTGCAGCAGAAAGTGTTCAATAGTCTCCGGAACATTCATGCACCAAGAGCAGTCGGGGTCAGGGGACAGACTGAGGTGATGCAGGTGAGCCGTGAGTGTCGTGTGCCCCAGGCGGAGGTGGGTGAGGGTGACATTCAGGACGCGGGACTTTGTTCTTATTATCCACGGCTGGGAGGAAGTCACTGCGGTATTTGCCCATGGAGGTGATGCGGAGGGCATCACCGAGCATGTTATTCCAGGTGGAGCGGCAGACCCGGGAGATGAAGCGTTTTGCCAAAATTTTGGAATTTTATTAAAAATATATATATTTTTTTCAAATATTTTAGGTCGTTCGTTTTATAGGGGACACGCTTTAGTGGGACCCTAGTGTAATTATAATCATATATATATATATATATATATAATATATATATATATATATATATATATATATATATATATATATATATATTGGAGCCTATAGCGCCTGTAGGCTTATGGAGTCTTGATGTTGGTCGATTTCGCCCGTTAGTGGCGTAGGCTGGATTTTTATTGTGCCACCTGTGGTCTTAGATGAAAATCCCTTTAAACTGACTATACAAAGCTTAAGGGTTTGTGCACATTTTCTGTTATAGTGAGGAATACTTAATAAGGGAAACATATAATTCAAACTATATTTATTCATTTTATCATCCTTATTAATCTTAGAATAATGTAGCAGATATCTTTTTTAGCCCAGGTCACAATGTCGTAATTTAAGTGTGTGTTTGTTGTGTGGATGTGGAAAGTATGTTAAAATAAAGAGAGATAGAGAGAGAGAGGGGGGTGGGGAGACCAAGGATTCAGATGTAATAAAGTCTTGTGAGTAAGGGTCACTGCCATCAGTTATGAAAATGGAAATACTTTAGTCAGAGAGGCCCTCATCATCCCCTGGTCCAAAGTCTTCATCATGGTCATCCTCCAGATCTAGGTCATCAAGGTCTTGGAAGAGAGACTCATCCACAGCCACTTCTCCTTCTCCTGCAAAAAGAGATCACACCTCAGATTACTTTTTATTTTTATTTACTTGAGAAATGTTATTGTTTTATGTAAGTGGAAAAGTGATGTCACTATCAAAACAATGTGGGAGTTCACACAGAATCTGTCAAGATGACATGTACAGTGGAAGATAGGGAAGATGGCGGTGTACTGCGACCGCCAGCATGTTTAACCGCGTTTCTAAGAAAAAACACGCTCCTTACATACACTGTACCCAGTAACTGTGGGTTTGACCCCTCTTTTTTTCAATCATTCCCCATAAGAAGCGCCGGGAAGGAATTAAACAAAATTTGTCAAGGAGCGTGACGGATGCACGACACCGCCAACTTCCTTGTCTACCACTATAGGTATAAAAATAAATATATCACCATTGATAATTTCAAGGAATGACCACGGCAAATATGTTCAAGCTACCATTATACAAAACCCTTTCATTTGTGACACATTATAATTTTATCTCCATTTCATCCATTATCCGGCCCACTTTTCCATTCTCTCTAAACTGAAAGACCTTATTGCCTTCCTAAACATTTTCTACAAAAGTTTAAGATTAATAATACTTTTCAAAAATAGAACTTGGATGTTAGGTACTGTAATGAAAATGGATCATGCTGTAAAAGAAACGGTGAGGTGGATGTGCAAAGTTATTCTAAGAGAAGATGAAGAAGTGGGAAGCTGAGAAGCAGATATGGCAATGAGGAAATCAGTAAAGTGGTGAGGATCAATAGATTGCAAAAGTTTGGGAGCTTGAATAGAAAAATGAAGAAAATGGAATAATAAATGTTAATGTAGTTTCTTCATACAATTGCCTGTCTCCCACACAGGTGTGGCAGCAACCAAGTAAAATGGAATGTACCGTCCCTTATACATTTTTCATAAACTTTAAGAAGCCTTAAGAGAAAAACTTATGAACTTGAAATCCTACATATCAATTCGCATGATACGTGTGCGAGACATGGCGAGAGCACTTAATAGGGGCCTACATATTAGTATATAATGTTATGAGCCTCCCATCATTTTCTTTAAAAAAAACTTAAGAACAGCATCGTGTTCAAGAGAAGTTTCTCTATCACATGGTATTACTTATTTTTGCAAAAAATATAGTATTCTTGTAAAAAATTGGTATAGAGTAAATAAAGTGGCATAAACACTTGTAGCTTATCTTTACTATCCAGTAAAGAGGTAAACAAGTTATAATTATGCGAAATAAGTGAACTATAGTGAAAAGAAGCGATACATAGTGTTGGGACAGCATTAGCATCATATCCCATGTATGGAGTATGCCTCTCATGATTGAAGGGAATTCACTCCTATTCACACCTCTCCTAAACAGGGTAGAATCAAAGCTTTTTGTCAATGAACTCCACTCTTCTAACTGACTGTCTTCAATCTTTAAATCACTGCTGCAATGTTGCTTTTCTTGCTATCTTCTACTGTTATTTTCATGCTCACTGCTATTTTGAACTTGCTAACTGCATGCCTTCGCCCCTCTTGTGGCCTCGCTGCACAAGACTCCTTCATATCGTCTTTATATGGTGATTTTGCCTCTAACTCTGTTTCTGAGAAGTATCTTGCATGGTCTAGGAATCTCTTAGAACAATGTGGTAAGTGTTTTTTGGGGAGAAAAAGCAGTGGTAATCAGACACCAGGACGATGGTGACTTGGCGAGGTGAAAGAATCTTGGAAAACTGAGAGAGCATGTTACACCACCCACATGTGGCTGTGTCACCTGATGAATTACCAAGTGATTTAATTATGTACCTCTTTATTTTATATTTCCATAATAGATCATTTTCAATGAAAAAAAAAGGAGATGTATTGCGTTTTTTCAAGAAGCATTTTGTCTTTGAATTGAGAGAGAGAGAGAGAGAGAGAGAGAGAGAGAGAGAGAGAGAAGAGAGAGAGAGAGAGAGAGAGAGAGAGAGAGAGAATATTTATTTCAACAGTTCTGTTCCCCCTTTTTTGGACCCCTATAACCATAATAAATGAGAAGAAAAACCTTACCGTCTCCAAGGAAGATGAGATCAGATTCATTAAGTGTGTCATCTTTCTGAAATAGCTCTCTGCCAGTGAACTTCTTATTTTTTTCATCATCTCTTTCCTTTTCTGATCGTAATGCGAAAAGTTCCTTATCAAACTTGGCCTTCCATGCCAGGAAAGTTTCTACTGTTACTCTTGTGCCCTCAAACTTTTTCTGTTGGATAAAATAATTATGTGATTAATTCAGTGTATCTCCCCCCCCCCCTTTACTAAGGCTTCCATTATAGCCTGAACTACCTGTTGATAATTATTAATTAAAGCTTTTACATAAAAAAAAATTAAACCACATTATATTTAGTAAGAAAAATTATATACACATAGGTTCAAATCTCTCTCTCTCTCTCTCTCCTTATCTAACTATAGATTTATATATGAAGCAAGAATTTTTTTTGTGTGCAAAATAATAATGTACAAAAATATTACACTACAGAACAATTGCTTTTCTTCCTTTTGTGCTTACCCTTTCTGCTTCCTCTAGTTCCTTCTTTCAAGTTCTTTCTCTTCCTTGGCAGTGCGTGCAAGCCCTTCCTTGTGTGTTGAGAGCCACTCAAGGGCATGTGAAACTAATGTGAACACCATTACCATCCCAAGATTTTCTGCACACTGATGAAGACAAACAAAATAGACAATTATTAGAGCTTGCAATGTGAGTGATTACATATTTTCAATGTATGGCAAGGCCTTCACACCTGTTCCATTAACTGCTCCTTCAGGTGTTTCTAGCTCTTCTTCCTCCATGTTTTCCTCGGGCAACACTTCCATCAATGGTGGCTCATCGGGGTAGGTTGGTGTGTACTCAAACCTCAAAGTTATTGCTGCTGGGGATACTTCCAGCTCACTACCCACATCAGAACCCTCAGTTTCCACTCTTATCTTGAACTTGTGGCGAGGCTCTGCTTCTAAAACTGCAATAGATTGATGGTAGTAAATAAGACAGAATTCATGATGATAAAACTTCACTCCTAAATCACTTTCTCCTTTTAATCCATATTGCTGTTATGTTATGTCTCTCTCTCTTTGGTGATCCCGAAATTGAGTAAAAGTGGGGTTTTATGCAACAATATAAAAATCTACCCAGACACCTATTCTTTGAAATTTGCATCCACTACCGGACAAGCGTACCAAACCATTTAAAAATAAAAAGTCCACTACTTAAAAAATGTGTCCGCTAGGTTGCATTGCCAGCTGTCGGTGTGTTCCTGCCAAATCAGGCATGTAGCGCCAGTCACTGTTTACCTCCCGATCTAGCTACATGGTCTGGTTGTTTGTGATTATTTCTCATATATTTCACAATTTTTCCCTCCATGTTATTGTACGGACACTTCTGCTTCCTTGCTGCCTGCTAAAGTGGACGGCACTTTAGAGTGGTAAAGGAGGCCCATGCAAGCATATGAAGACAGGCAAGGATAAAGCACGCGACATTGCACTGATGAAGTGGTACATTCAGCAGCGGTCAAGTTCGGTGAATGTACGACTTTGTACGTGGGGTAGACACAATTTCTAAGTGACAGTGTTGAGTGTGTTCACTTAGTGGCAGCTCGAAGGTATAAATCTCGGCTCAGTTTATCAGGGGCACTGACTCTGACAATCTCCTTCATCCGAGTCTGCCAGCACACTGAGAGTTTCAGCCACACCAGCCTATCAACATGCCACGCAAACATGCACGTACTCACTCAGCCACTCACTCACTTCCACACATGAGGGCCCTTTTCTCTGCCCTTTAAACTTGAGGCATCTGGCTGTAAATTATTAAGTACAGGCCATAGAAATGACAGGAGGCAAAAGGCACCAACAACAGCAGCAGCATGAAGTGCCCAGCACCACTGCTGACCAGCTGACAACTATGCAACCATCCTCACCCACACCGCCCCATCTTCTTCACCATTCACCCACAGCCAGCCTTCCACACCATGGATTTATCTGCCCTGTTGAAATGGATGGACGATAAGGAGGAAAGACTGCGCTTAGATGAGCAAACAGTGCCTTGAGGATGAGGCAGCGCGCTTCGAGGCGTTCATGGCAAGGCTCACCCCGCAGCTATGCCTCCTATGGGCCCTCACGTGATGCCTTGGCGCCCCACCATTGAGCAGTTATATGTTGTAAAACCTCAACTATATGGCTGCCGGGTTTCTGAAAACCTAAGTATTGTTCCAGTAATTTATACTTTTTCGTGAGTAATTGCTCCTACACTCACCTTGGTAGCAATGATGAGTAAAGGCCCAGGAACACTTTCACTCACTATTTACGCTGGAAAGTTAATATGTGGGTTTCGTGAGGATTGTATAGATATACCAGGGTACTTGAGCTAATATAATTGTCAGTCTACAAATTTATATATATATACACTTTGTGACAGAGTAGCAACAGAAAGATTCCCTTAATCAACCTCCGTCCCTCACACCCTGTGTCTGATTCTGTAGCGCGGCATGAGCATAATTCACCCCGCCGCCCGGCTGTGACGTGCAGGTGTACTACATAGTTTATGAAATACATATACACCTGCCCCTTATTAAATACACATCGTAATGAGCAAGTAATGTTTTCATTACTGAATAAACTAATGATATAACTACTCTATGTAAATATCCTTTATGTTACTACCTATTTATAGGAGATGGAATTAAACTAACTGACCTCTCACTAAACTAACTGACCCAGCAATAATGAACTGGATGAAACCTGTTGATACAATTTGCTCTACCCATACCAATAACTCTTAACAGTATCCGGCAAAAATCTGGCAGGCCAAATTTTTTTTTATATAAAAAATCCAAGAAAATCAACATATAATAATTTTAAAAAACGACCAGCGTAAGATTATAAATACTCACGCCGCACAGCTGTTTACTTTAGCTTTCTGCCACCACGCCAATAGCACCCCAATGTATACAATGCCTTAGTGAGTGAATAAAACTTGCCTGAAAATCAACATCTCAAGAGTAAGCCTGTGACCCTCATCCACAACAATCAATCAATCATTAGGGGCATACGCCGGGGGGCCCGTCGCCTCCCCCACCCTACGACGCCATTCCCGTGGGTCACCACGCGCGAGTCCCCATGCAGGCTCCCTTCCCATACCAAGCAACTCTCGACAGGAAACATCAACTTGCCCCAGCCACGAGCCTTGTGGGTGCCCCCTTGGCCTCCTCCATGCCGTATTGTCTCTTAAAGATACAATCCAGTGGGAAGGATCGGTTTCAGGGTAGCATGCCACATGCCCATATAGCCGAAGTTGGCGGTGACGGACTATGCAGGTAATAGGCCTCGATTCAGTCTCACGGTGCAATCGCTGATTTAACACGTAATCATCCCAGCGATACCCCATGATTCTGCAAAGAAACTTTTTACCAAAGGCATCGATTCGCCTCTTCAAGTCGCTATTTAGTGTCCATGTCTCACAACCATAGAGTAAGACAGGGATCACAAGCAGCTTGAAGATCCGTATCTTAGTCCTTCTGCACAGGTACTGTCAACGCCAAATACTCGTGCTGAGTGAGTCCATAACACCCGTGGGCTATGCCAATCCGCCGTAAGGCTTCTTAACGTGACCCGCCATCATTATGGACTACGCTACCAAGGTATGTAAAATTTTCCAAGATCTCAATGTCCTCGCCGCATGCATGAACAGACTGTACTGTTTTATCTAGTAAGCCTCCAAACACCTAGACCTTGGTCTTAAGCCAGGAGACCTCAAGTCCCAAAGGCTTTGCCTCCTCGTGCAGCGCCTCGAGAGCCATCACCAGGACCTCCAGCGACTCAGCAAAGATTACTGCATCATTGGCAAAAACAAGATCAGTGATCTTGGTGTTGCCGAGGGATGCTCCACAGTCACTTTGATCTACAACTTTTGTCCAATTTCCAGTCCATACAAGTGTTGAAAAGTGATGGGGCAAGGACGCACCCTTGCCTCACTCCTGTGTTCACAGGAAAAAAGCTGGATACACCTCCCCCACACTTCACAGCACTCTCAGTCCCAGAGTACAGACCAGTCATCAAACCAATTGTCCTTGCAGGAATCCCGCGGACGCAGAAGATCCCAGAGTGACTCACGATGCACTGAGTCAAACGCCTTCTTGAGATCAACATAGGCTGCAAGCATCCCCTGTCTAAACTCACTTCGGCATTCCACCAGGACACGAAGCGCTAGGATACGGTCTGTTGTTGACTTACCAGGCGTGAATCCAGACTGCTGAGGTCTCTGATATTTCAGCAGATGGCTGCGGATCCGCGTCAGCAATAGATGGGCAAGCACCTTGCCTGGCACGCTGCACAGTGTAATACCGCGGTAATTGTTGCAGTCCTGACGGTCCCCTTTCCCTTTCCAGATAGGGACGACCAGCCCCTTTTTCCATTTTTCCAGTCAGGAGGAATGGTACCTGATTGCCACACGGCAGTCAGGACAGCATGCAACCCGCGGATCATGGCCTCACCGCAATCTTTGAGGAGCTCCGCAGATATACATACACCAGCTGCCTTTCCACCCCTCAACTTTGCTACAACCTCTCTGACTTCGTCAAGAGAGGTTGCGGTTTCATCAATGGGAGGATCAGCATCCATTGTCCATAATCCAGTGGTGTGAAGCTGCTCAATTGGAGGGTCCACCGTGAACAACTGCCCAAAGTACTCAGCCCAACGAGCCATCTGCCCATTCATGTCCGACACGAGGCGCCCATCTGCTGCTTGGATAGCACTCGTCTGAGATGGAGACTTGGAATGGAGTTTCTTCAGGGCTCGGTAGGTGGGTCAGAGGTCATTAGTGCTTAAATGACCCTCGACATCCTCAACGAGACTAATACGATATGTTGTGTTAATTAAGACCTTACGATTAGCAGCCAGAGTTCCTCGACTGCCTGGCAGCGGGGAATGGCTCTACAATCTACAGTCTAGTAGGTTTTCCACTAGCACAATAAAAAGAAATTTCAGCTAAAATAATATATTTATTCTTATAACTGGAAGTATGTAAGAATAAACACTAACACCCAGATCATGACCACTGGCTAATTCTACTTACAGTACGTATTTCTGGTCCACCGACTACGTTGAGTCCACTCCTGACAATCTGTTGCCTGCCTGCCTGCGAATGAACTTGGGATGGCATTCAAAAAGAGGTTACCTTTGAGGATTGTTAAATAACTACAGGCCTCTGTTTCTCCAACCCGGTCTACACTGTTTTTGAAAAAAAGAGGCTAGGCAGTGGCGTTATAATGTTGCTCACAAGTTAAAGCAGCTGAGTGGCAGAGCGACTACAATGACATCATGAGACTCGCCAGCATATCACCGTCATGTTATAAAAAAAGCCAACCAATCACAATACATAAAATTTTCCTTATTCTGAAGGAATACCGTGTCTTGCCAACGTATGAGAGAAAATTTAAACTTAAAAGAATAACCATAGCAGAGTGGTATGGTAGTCCACTACCACAACTCCCGATCAACAACACCCAAGAGAAACTCCCGCCCTACCCTCCCGACACAAGGTTAGCGCCTCCGCCTCTCCTACTACCCTCACCCGCTCGCTCATCCCCCTCTTCATCACTACACACACATTTAAATATCGTTCCCCGTATCCTAACTCATAATTCTTCTTCATGCTTCAAATACTCTTCCTCTGTTTTTCAATGGAATACTCTTGTTTATCAGCAGTCCCGCTATCTCTCTCCACTTCATCCATGTAATTGCTACTAGTGTTCTTACTGCTCTCTCCACTCCAGCCTCGCTATCTAACATGTCACCAAGATAACAAAACTGTTTCACTTCTTCTATTACATCACCATTCATTTCTATAGTTTCTACCTTTTCCTCTTCTGGCGGGCCCCCCCGTGATTCTTTTTATAACATGGACAGCAGAAATCAACCCGTTCAGGAACATTTTTAGGCACCACTTGTCATTTCCCCTTGCTTAAATAGATTTTCCCCCACTCCACTGAAAAATCCACAGGGAAAAATTTCCCCCCCTTGTATATTTTCCCTCATTTTTTGCCGGGTTACCATCATCTTCATTTTGGGACATATTCACTTTAGCCCTTTCTCTCCTTGTTGTTCCTTCTATAAATTCCCCAATTTTCTCTTTGTCTCGGCTGTAAAGACAAAGGGGCTATATGCAAGAATGCTCGTAAGCCCGGCTGGTGGATATTTCCGACCATGTATCTTGACTGGGGGGGATAGTAAAAAATTCTTTTCAAATGTCCCGGCAGGAGATCGTGCAGACGTCCCAACACAAGCGAGCCCAAGACGGCTCAGTTTTTTTACGTTTTCACCATTAATAATTTTTAAAGTCTAATTTTATCATTTTCCTTTTAAAAAATACTTATTTAGGTTCGTACTTGTCTGAGGCTTTGGGTTTTGTAAAAAAAAAAGGGGCCCCCGAGTGATGCTTGGAGTATATTTGAACGGCCCCCCAATACTGTTCCAACAAGGTGACCTCACCTCCACCGGGGCCCGGCTTACTACAAGTTAACACACCCATATAAGGTTCCCCGGGACCTGATTTTCCCTTAATTTGACACGCGTGCATTCACAAGGGGCATGTTACTCTCGGTTATTTTGAAAACTCCCTGTAATGGTCTGGAAAAAATATGATGGAATAGGCAGAGGGGGGGGGCATGTTGAAGAAACCAGTGGAGCAAATGACTAAAACCTCACGCTTGCTTGCCCTCCTTTTGATTTTTGTTTGCCCCCCGTGCAATGAACGGGTCGAGAAATTTTTTGCATATAGCCCTAAATAATCCAATAGCAGCTCCTATGGATCCCCTGTTCTGTTTCCTGGGGCCCTCTCCCTCAACCAAAAACAAAAGAGGACTGAGAACTGACCCTTGATGCCCCCCCCACATAGGGTGTCCCAAAACGCAAATTTTTAAAATGTTGCACGCTCGTGTGTTTTTTCCCGGGGTTCTTCATAGTAAAACAGTATTGCGTTGAAATTTTGGGCAAATTGAGAAATATTTGGGGGTCCCAAAAAGGTGAACATTTAGGTGCGTGACTAAAATTTTCGGATTTTTTTTAAATTTCCATTTTTTTCTCCCTAGGTTTACACATGGCAACAAGAGCCGTAGTAATTTGGCTGATCGAAAGGGCCCCCAACGATGAAATCACCGGACCCCGGCTCCACAAAGGAGCGGAAAGGGGGGTGGGGGAGGTCCCCCTTTCTGGTTGGCGCGGATTCCGACAACTACAGAATACACCCGGCACGAAGCGTCAAAGCGGGAAAAAGGGCTACAATGACCTCAAGAAGAACAAAAACCAAAGACGGGCCGAAAATCGTGATGAGGAGATTTTAAAAGGAGGCCTCCAAAAAAATCTTCGACCCGCAACCCCTCCCCCTTCCAAGGGCAGCATGAAGACGGGAAAAGGAGTTCCGGAGTCAGAGAGAAGACAGGGGGGGAATCATCCATGGGGGAATTGACCCGTGCAGCGAAAAAGGTGGAGAAGCAGGTCGAGCAGGGAAACTCGATCAAGCGGTCCGGGAACGTGAAGACAGCGACATTCCCCGGGCTACGAAAGGGGGGAAATCCCAACCCAAAGCAGTAGCAGCGCAGCAGTCCGTGTCACGATTCATCCCCGGCTCATGGATCCCAACCCAAAAGGAAAAAAACCCAAAACAGCCCCATCATCCCCGTGAAGGGATTTTTAACCTCATTCAATTGGGAGAGAGAAGTTTCGGTGCGGCAAGCAACGTCAACGTTCGCAGCATCGCTCAAGTTCTTGGAAGGACATTGGGAGTATGGCGGTCCGAAGAGCCCGGCCATCGAGCACGAATTGCGGGGGGGGAGAGCAAGCCCCCGAGAAGATGGGAATGCGGAACCAGGAGATACCTGAGAGGTGGTCCGCTTGGGACGGAAAAACTCTCCCGTCCCCCTTTTGGCGATACGGAGGACCGCAGCCGTCCTCCCCACAGGGGAAGATGAGCCGAGTCCCCTTTTGGGGGCCCCGGGAAGCTCAGATTTGACTGGCAGAAACGGGCTGCAGTGGTCTTGAAGGAGGTGGACGAAGGGGCGTCAGGGCAAGACAGCCTTCTGTTTTTGACCCACGGCTTCGAACACTGGCATGGTGCAAGGTGCTTGCATTCAGATTGAGCAAAAACTGGACGAAACTTGCTTGGTTGGCCCGCCCCCATCATGTCCAGAGGTTTATCCCCAAGGATGTCTTCGAAGCCCGCCCGGTCTCCCCTGGGCCTGACATTGGGAAATTTTAAACGATCGTGTGATGGTCCTTCGTGGGGTTTCCCCGCAGAGAGAGACGGTGGAAAAACGGAGGACCTCGTTTTAGTTCTTTGCCCCCAAGGGCATGCGCAAGCTAAGGAGAAGCATTTGGGCCTTCCTGAAGGAGGCTTGATGTCGAAGAACCATCCAGGGAGGACTATGAAGAAATTCTCCGTCTCTCCCACCCGTTTTCCCGGGGGAAAGGGCCCCGCCAAACCATTCCGCCGTCCTGGAGCTTCCACAAGCCCGGGGGGGTGGCCAAGGCCATCTCTGCCCCAAACTTCAGATGCTGAAAATCCCCGCTGTCGTGACTGGGCGAGAGAAAGGCCCGGGTGGAATGAGGGCCCTCTTGTTTTCTTGGTGTACTGAAGCATGGGATGAGGCACGATCTCTGTGAAAGCTCCGTTGAACGACGTGCTCTTTCCCCGAGGCCTCAAGACAACCCCGACCAAACCCTTGGGCCAAGGCGCAGAACAAACCCGCGACGCCACCTGTGGTTTGTTTCCGAGGAAAAAAGCGGGGGCTGGCCTTCTTGACTCAGGGGTTGATGTGGAGGAGAAGAAGAGATGGTCAAGGGATTTGCAAGCCCCCCTCGAAGAAGGAACTCAAAACGATTGGAGGGAAAAAATGACGATGTCTTCCCCCCTCTCGTCCTTGTCACTTCGAAGACACGGTCCTTAGAAACTGACGAGAGAGGGCTTCCTGGCAAAGACCCGGCATTGTGGGGGGAGGACGACCCATTCAAAGGGTGTCGGAAATGGGCACTTGGCCTCCGAGTGGTCAACGATGCCCCGGAGTGGGGGGATGCCCTAGTTCCACGCTACCTGGGTCCACGAAGTCGGCCCACAGGAGAAGTATCTCCTCGTTAGTCCCCACCATCGGAAACTTGTGGGGGGGGAAAAAAAGGAGGGCCTTCAAAAAAAGGCTTTCTGAATGGAAAAAATGAAAAAAATGTTTTTTTTGGTTCCTTTAAGTTTCTTCTAAAAAAGGGGGATTTTTGAGTTTTTCTTTGTTTTTTAAGGTTTTTAGAAAATAGTTTAGTTTTTTCGCAAAACCCCAAATTTCTCCGAATTTATCTAATTTCACAGGAACTCTTCTTAAGCAGTGTGAACAGAAGAAAACACGAGCAAGTGAAAAAAAACATGTTTTATTTTTTCCCTCTATGATCTTGGGAACCCTTAGACCCTATATCTCTGAATGTTCACGCGACAATGTTTTGAAATTGCAAGGCTGCAAGCGTCCGCGGCCCGCCCGACAAAGAGATTTTTGTGGCATGGACTATCATTGGACTGGTTTTTCATATAATTTATTACGAATCTTCGAAAGTTTGTCTACGGTTTAAGTTCCCAAACTCGGCTCCCCAAAACTGGCAACCCCAAAATGGGATGGTTTCCGGGTTTTTCCCAAAAAACGGCCCCGAACACCCAAAAACCCGGTGCGTAGTTTCCCGGGGCGGGCCCCTAGGGGCCACACTAGGCCGCTTGGTTTCCCCCCGATTTGTTTGTTTTATTGTTCAGTGGGGTTGGATGAGAGTTGTGTACACTGTTATTTTGTGTACTTTACAGGGCTGTTATTGTATTATGGCTCCCAAACCATTTTTTCCCCTTAAAAATCTACGTTCTAAAAAATCGGAAAATTCCCTTACCGGTCGGCGCTGGTCCCGAGGTTTCCGAGTTTGGGAACTTCAACCGTATAACATTACCGGTATAAAATAAAAAAAAAAGTAAAAAAACGCTAAAGAAATGCCATTTTGAGTCTGAAGAAATATGCATGAATTTTATTCACTTCAACTCTTCGCCATTTAAAAATTGCAAGTCAACTTTTACATGAAGGGTACATTAGAAGTGCAATTTTTTTTAGCTTTCCCTTGAAAATTTCGTTTTTTTGATAAAGAATTAGAAACCATGATAAATTGGTTAAAAAATAAATAAAAACTCAATGGGGGAATTTTTCCCATTTATGATGTTATTTATTTACTTATATATTTAGTTTTTGATAAATTTTAATTTGCACCTGTATAAATTGCGTTAACTAAATAAAAACCCATCAATCGGGAAAAATTTCCCCATTGATGTTTTATTTTTTTATTTTAAAGCTATTATGATGGGTTTTAATTCATTCATCGAAAACGAAAAATCAATGGAAAGCTAATAAAATTGTGCTTCTATTGATACCCTTAATGATAAAAGTTGACTCGCAAAGTTTTAACCCCTTCACTGCGGCTGGTACAAATACGGTCTCTCAGCTATCTAGGGTTCACTGCGGCTGGTACATATAGGTTTCTGTATTTAAACTCCGCACTCAATGATATTATGGGTAAATATTCGCTGATAGGCTTGTATGGCAACAGTGTCAAGTGTTGCGATATAATAGAACCTCTTTTTCTGCTTGAGTGAGTTAGTATGACTAATAAGGTCAAGCGGTGCAGTACGACATGTTGACGCTGCCTCTTCAAATGGCGAGGCTAAATAATCAAGATATTCAAATATATTCTTGATGGATATACAGGGAGGTCCCGTTATACGAGCATTCGGTATACGAGAATCCGATGATACGAGATGTGTAAATTAGGGTCTATTTTCAATATACGAGATCAAAAATCCAATGATACGACATTCAAACTGGGGTGAGTAAAATTATCAAGTTCAAAATACACGCCCTACCACTCCCAGGCTGGACAAAGGGGGATTTGGTTGACCCCAGTGAGGTTACCCCTAGCAAGCCGTGACCTGAAGGGTAATTAAGCATATGGCGCGGCCTGATCCTTAGGGGTAATTAGCCAGGTGTGCGGCCCCAACCTTGGGACTGCTACACTACCTTCTCTTGTATCACGCGGCGTCCCCTACAGTACAACGTCTTTTTTGCTTGTTATGCATGTTTTATGTTTAATTAATGTGCAGTTGTTATTTTGTGTGCTATTTTCTCTTTCAGAATGTTTTTTCTACAGAATAGGTAGTACAGTGTGGGTAATATAGACGCTGTGTGTTTGTTGTGTTTGCTAGAGTTTTTTTTTAGCTTGAAAAAACAAGTTTTTTTTTTTTTTTTTTTTTTTTTTTTTAATTGATGGGGTCCTGGAACCAAACCTATATTTTACCATTAGTTATGTGTTTCGTTATACGAGATTTCACTTTACGAGTATGCCAGGTGGAACCTAACTGCTCGTATCTTCGGGACCTCCCTGTAAAACTGAAGCATGAATGAATGAATACATGTATGAATGAAGCATTTATGTACCAAAATATGCTGTATTATGTTGAGTAGTAAGTGGTTTAATTGTGCGGCTGGCAGCAAGGTCACGGCCCTGTTGATGCACTCTGACGCAACTCCTCACTTAGCTGGTAGCCTCCACCAAGACGAAACATAGATTTTCTGGTATGGAATGAGCATCCTATTCATTTAGCCACTTTAAAATATGATCAGTAATTATTTTATATTTTAATTAAACCTGCCGCACAGGGGGGGTAGGCCTATGAATTTGATATCCGCAGTGAAGGGGTTAAATGGCGAAGAGTTTAAGTTCATGCATATTTCTTCAGTGTCTCGTAATGGCATTTCTTTAGCGTGTTTTACCGTTTTTTATTTGATAATATTATAGAACAAACATTTACGAAGATTACAGTATCTATAATAATATAAGCGAAAGTGTGTGTGTGTGTGTGTCCGCTCCAGGTGCCACTCCCTGTGGCGGAATCCCCTCATATGGCACAGTTTTGGAACCGGCTCGAGTAGGGGAAGGTTTTAAGCCCACTTATGAGATGATCCGATTTTTTTTTTTTTTTTTTTTTTTTTTTTAGCAGCCTATTAGCGAGAATTGTGAAAAAAAAGTGGGTTGCGAGAATTGAGGAAAGCTTGATGTAGGGTGATGGGAAATGGGTGAGTGAATGGGTGGGGTGATGGGTGAGGGAATAGATGGGGGGTGATGGGTAATGGGTGAGTGAATGGGTGTGTGGTGATGGATAATGGGTGAGTGAATGGGTGGGGTGGGTGGGTAATGGGTGAGTGAATGGGTGGGGGGTGATGGGTAATGGGTGAGTGAATGGGTTGGGGGTGATGTGAATAGGTTGGCGTTAATACATACATTTCTACATCCATGATTTCAGGAAAGTTAGAAGGGGCTATCTGGAGAGTCTGTGTTTGGTGGGCCTTAGGCACACCAAACACAGGTGGTGGGCCGAAGGCCCACCAATAGCCCTCCGCAGGAGCTAGCCAAAAAGTCCGCCTGGAGGGCGGCTTTGCGGCTAGTATCATATATACTGATAAACCAGTCTATATGATCCGTATATATACAGGGAGGTCCCGAAGATACGAGCAGTTAGGTTCCACCTGGCATACTCGTAAAGCGAAATCTCGTATAACGAAACACATAACTAATAGTAAAATATAGGTTTGGTTCCAGGACCCCATCAATTATAAAAAAAAAAAAAAAAAAAAAAAAAAAAAAAAAAAAAAAAAAGACATGTTTTTCAAGCTAAAATAAACTATAGCAAACACAACAAACACACAGCGTCTATATTACCCACACTGTACTACCTATTCTGAAAATATTCTGAAGAAAATAGCACACAAAATAACATAACTGCACATTAATTAAACATAAAACATGCATAACAAGCATAAAAGACGTTGTACTGTATGGGACGCCGCGTGATACAAGAGAAGGTAGTGTAGCAGTCCCAAGATTGGGGCAGCACACCTGGCTAATTACCCCTAAGGGTCAGGCCGCGTCATATGCTTAATTACCCTTCAGATCACGCCTTGCTAGGGGTGACCTGACTGCGGTCCCAAGGTTGGAGCCGCACACCTGGCTAATTACCCCTAAATGTCAGGCCGCACCATATGCTTCAGGTCACGGCTTGCTAGGGGTGACCTCACTGGGGTCAACTGAATCCCCCTTTGTCCAGCCCGGGAGTGGTAGGGCGCGTATTTTGAACTTGATAATTTTACTCACCCCAGTTTGAATGTCGTATCATTGGATTTTCGATCTCGTATATTGAAAAATAGACCCTAATTTACACATCTCGTATCATCGGATTCTCGTATACCGAATGCTCGTATAACGGGACCTCCCTGTATATGAATCCGAGCGGCCCTCCGACTTAAGGGCCATTGTGCAACAGGCCGATATTCTGTGCGCAGTCCAGATTTACAGTGGTCTATGGTTGTGTTTCACATTGAGCGAATTCACATAAAACGACCTCGTTTATCGACCAATTTCTCGTTTTATGTGGGACCCTAGTGTAGTTGAAAGCGTATCATTGACTGTCTAACCTAATAAAAATTATGAGAAAAACTAACAGAAAGAAGAAGGGTGACATAAATCATAATAATACCAATATCTTGAGGGGTCCAGGGGGGGGGGGGGTAAAGAGGGAATCTCTCCCGAACTTAATAATTACATTTTAGAGGTATCTAAAAGGATCTGTGGTCTGCAGAAATAAAGCCCACTAATAAGGGAGAGAAAGGACTCTAGAATTTACCGGGAGGGGGAGTATTGTATGAAACGGTAAATATTCCGCAGGAGTTGTCAGCGCCAACGAGCTGGGGCAGCCAGGCAATCGTGCACCATCACATTCGCTTACTTTTTTACTTAACCTAAAAAACAAAAAACCAAACCCCTTTTTTTCTGCAGGATTTGGGCGGCGCTGGCGCTAACCCAGGGGCACCCGGGGAAATCGCGCACCATCAGTTCGCTTATTTACCCTAAATAACTCAAAAAAAACCTACCAAAACCCCTTGGGAAAACTACACCGCCCGTTCCCTCCTACAGGGGGTTTCAGTGATTCCATTTTCACCCCCCGGGGGATGTTTCCCCTTTCAGGTTGTTGGCTGGCACGTAAATACCCCACCCCCTTCCCAGGGGTAAGGGGTAGTCAGCCAAGGTGATCCAACCTTGTTTCGCTGTGACAGCAGACAGTTAAAGCTCTCCAACATACGACCAACACCCCCTTCCAAAACTGCTGTTCTCATCCCCTAAACCTTTCTGAAACTTGGGTGCCTTCCAACTGCCCTTCACTGCCCCGCACCTTTAAAACACTCCCCGCTGCCTAGGTGTTAACTACATTGCTGAAGATTGCTGTGCACTTCTCCTCCCCCCGGGCTGCAGTACAGGGAGTTTTTTGGGTGCATCCCCCCCCTGCTTGAATATTTTGTATTTCCCGCCTTTTTAGTTGTTTGGTTCGTTATTTGGTGAGCCTAGCCATTTATTCCCACTTTTGTGTTTGTAAATTTTTTGGGGGTATCATACTTTTAACTTTTCTTCCCCCCCATTCAAAGATTGATACTTTTAAATTTGATACCCCCCTCGCCCTAACATAACTAAATCAAACCAACCCAACCAAACTTACCAACCTCCCTAGCTATTATTTAAAAAAATGCTTATTTTGTTTTCCAAGTAAATAACTAGCCATTACGACCAAAAATAATAAAAAAAATTAAATTTTGGAAGTCTTGAGCCCCCAAACCCCTGGGGAAATTAACCCAAAACCCAACCGAAACAAAACCTAACCAATAAAAAACCAACCAAACCTAGCAATTATTATAAAAAAAATTCCCTTTTTGGGGAGAAAGGTGGATGTAATGTTAATAAAAAGAACTACCACGTCTAGGTCTCACGGCATTGTATTTCCCTTATGTTCTTATGCTATATTTTTTTTGGGTAAAATGGATAGAATGCGGGGTCTTTTTCCCTAGACACTGATCTTTTTTCCGGGCCAAAAATAGGGTTTTTTCTCTAATGGAGACTTAAATTTGCCGGGAAAAATTTGCACTTTTGCTTTGTGCACAGCAGGGGGGGTCGAGGGGGGCCGAGGCCCCCCCCGTCTTTTAGGTAGGTTTGGTTTAGTGCCAACATGGAGGGGCTGAGAGGGGTGCTAGGTTGGCTGTAGGTTTTGTCATTTTTAGAAAAAAGGGCTCAACCTCCTATTTCTTCTACCCAAACAAGCTTGGGAAAATGGGGGAAAAGGGGGTTTTGGGGTGGGGGAGCACACATATGGGAAATATGGCCCCGATAAACGGGGAAATTTCCATAGTTTAGGATTTTTTTTGGGGGGCCAAAATTTCCTTTTTTGTGGGGGTGCCCCCCCCCAAAACACCCCGGGTTTCCAACCTTTCCCCAACTTGTTGGTTTTAAGTAGGGGGGGGAGCTTTTTTTTCTTAAGTTCCCTAAAAACATACACAAATTGGCTATTTATTTTTGGGTCGCCATTGGGTGATATTTTGTAATTTGTTCATTTATAGCCATACTATGCAGATATGAAGCCAAATGACACACTCTCTCCAATACCCCTTTCTAACTTTCCTAAAATCGGATGTGAAAAGAAGTATTAACGCCACCACACTCTGTATATCGAAAAAAACTTGTCCGGGCGATTTTGTTATCTACGGTAGACCTATCGGGGACCTTTTCCAACACCTCTTAAAACAGGGTACCGTTTTGTTCAATATCAAACTATTTAAAATTTCTTGGGGATATACGATTCTAGCGCCTCATTTCTTTTCTGTTCCCTCTCTGTAGCCCGTCATGGTGGTAGGGGCACCACTCGGGCGGACGGCAGCGTGGCTAAACCCCCCGCCCCGGTTTGGGTGTTGGGGGTATTTTGGGTCATCTTTGCACTCGGTGGCCCCTTTTTTCTTGACTTGATTTAAAAAGTTACAATTTTTCCATTTTTTCATAGCCTTGAACCGGCTGCTCCTAAAAACCCCCCACAAAAAAAAAGGGAAAAAACAAATACTACCGTACCGTAAAACAGTAAAGTCGCCCCCTGCAGTCATTCCCACCGCCATATATTACAAATTATAGCATACTATTGTTTGGCATCTGCCATTAAAGGTACACAGTAATCGTTTATATCTGGTAAATCTACCTTTTTCAGTGTTTTGGGGTTTTGCTTTGCATCTGCAGTAGCTTAACGGTTTCAATTTTTCCCACTTTGTCTCAGGTACTCCGAGGGAGGCCGTGGGGGACACGCTCGGTTTACAATCGAGAATCCCGGTTCGATCCCGGGCGGAGCGGGAAAAAGGGGGTGTTTTCCCTTAAAGTAATGTCCAGACATTTTATCATTCCTTATTTAAGCAATCAAAATTTTAGCCATTAGCGAGTATATCAACAATATGTGCACTTTTTTTCTCCTCGCCTTCTTAAAAAACCGCATCAAAATCTCAAAATTCCCCCGAGTTCTCAAACACTCATAAGGCTTGCCGACCGCCACGGCTCGGGGACGCACAATGGAAGGCTCCTCTTTCCCCGCGATCGAAGCACGTAAACACAAGGGAAAATATATACTTAAGATTTTGGGTGTTTTTGATAGATTTTTTTTGCGATTGCCCAAAAGCATCTCCTTTATGGGTGCAGCAAACAGTTGGCCCTCTCTCCTTTTCCTCTTTTCCCCTTTCTTCCTTCTCTCCTCTTTTCTCTCTCTCTCTCTCTCTCCTCCTCTCTCTCTCTCTCCTTTTCTCTCTCTTCTCTCCTCTATCTCTCTCTCTCTCTCTCTCTCTCTCTCTTCTTCTCTCTCTCTCTCTCTCTCTCTCTCTCTCCTTCCTTTCCTTTTCCCTTTTTCCCTCTCTCCTCTCTCTCTCTCTCTTCTCTCTTCTCTCCCCCTTTTTCTCTCTCTTCCCTCTCTCCCCCCTCTCTCTTTTCTTCCTTCTCGTTCTCTCTCTTTCTCTCCTCTCTCTCTCTCTCTCTCTCCCCTCTCTCTCTCTCTCTCTCTCTCTCTCTCCCCCCTCTCTTTCTCCTCTCTCTCCTCTCCCCCTCTCTCTCTCTCCCCCCTTTTCTCTCTCTCTCTCTCTCTTCCCCTCTCCTCCCCTTCTCTTCTCCTCCCTTTTTTTTTTTTTTTTTTTTTAAAACTGGTAGTCTTTGGGTTTTTTGCTAAAGCTCTAGGTTTTTACACTAAAGGTACTAACTACAATTTAAAAAGACATTTTATTTAATAAATTAGGCCATCAACAGCTGTTCACCCCCCTTAAGTCTTGTAGCGAGGGGGGGTGGTTTGGATGTCGGGTTTTGGGGAAATAAATGGTTCCACAGACGGCCTAGCCGGGGGGGGAAGAAGGCTAGGGGGTGCCTGTCCCGGGAAGGGCACAGCACTTGCTCCTATCTGTGTGGGCGACCGGGGGGAGTGAAGGGGGGGGCGGGGGGCCCGGGGAGCTTGATGGCTGCCGGGGGGGCGTGTGGAGATTTTTGTGCCGGCATGACACATAAAACCCGCCACACCCTGCGTTCTGGAGGGGTTGGAAAGGGGCAGGCGCGTGGTGGGGACGTTTATCGCTAACCAGTCGCGGGGTCTTCTCTGACGCGGTCCCAGTGTGGCCCAAATAAAAGGGTGGCAGGGAAAACCATGCTAGGGGGGGTATTCCATTGGGGGGGTACCTGAGCCTTGTACAGAACCTCAAACCCCCCTTTGGGATCTAAAGGTGGGAGATGGGCCGGGCACACTGAGTCTCCGGGGAGTTTTTTGCTACTCTCCTGCAGATGGTGAAGGGCATCCCCCCCGTCAAAATCCACCCCAAGGATGCAGATGGGTCTCGAGGGGGAGTGATCTGCTTTAAGCGTATGTCCCGGGGCAGGGGGAGGTTGGTGATGTCTTGCCTGCGGGGATAAGCGAGCCCCGGGTTTTGTCAGGGGGGGTGATGCCTCGACTACTCCAGGTGAGATGTTCCCCAAAGCCGTTTTATGCGGACACCGTTCCTGCCCCGTCACGTCTGTCCCGGGGAAGGGAAGGGTGCGTCATCAGCGTAGGCCGGGCCTCAGGGAAAAGCTGGAAATGTCATTAAATAGACATTCCACGAAGAGGCCCGAGTACGCTGCCCTGCGGGGGGCCCGGCGTGGATGGGTTTTGGGTGGAATGTGGCCGTTTATCAAAACCCAAAAGGTCCTGTCTTGGAGGTAGCCTGGATGAGCTGCAGTGGGCCCGGCCTCCAGGCTCCTCATTGGCGCGAGACCTCGGTGCTGAATGCCCTTATTGGGAGATACATATTGAGAATTTATTAAAAAATTCCCCGGTTTTCTTGAAATATTTTTTCCATTTCACATAGACTCTCGTATTTTTTTTCTTTCCCCGCCACTTTTCGCATCATTTGGCCATCCTAGAGGGCCATTTTGTTCTATCTTTTTTCGTTCTTTCACTTCCTCTCTTCCCGACACCCCCTTGTGGCGGAAAGTTCCGGGAAAAAATTATTCGCACTCAAAACTAACGTATTCCATTCTTTTTTTCTTTTCCAAAACCATCTTCTCAGTTTGGGAACCCCCCTAAAATCCTCATGGCTTTCAAAATAACCCTATCTTTATCTTTTATGGTCAATATGGGGGGGGTGTAAAAATGATACCCTAAATCAAAGCCACCAAATTTCTAAACACGTTTTCCCAAACCACTCCACTCTGAATAGGTGTTGGGATTGTCGACATTACTTAAAACCACCCTTTTCGTGAATTTTAAATTTAAAAACTTTAAATTCTCTTACATCAAAGTAGCCATTTTTGTATTAGGGGGCCCCTTTCGGGGATCGGGGTTTTTCATTATTTAAAATAGTTGGGTTTTGGGGATTAAAGTTGTTCTTTAAGGCCCGGTGAGCTTTCCAAACAAGTTCCTTTTTTTGGGGCGGAAAGCCCGCGGGGACGAGTCTTTTTCTCTCTGCGCCCTTTTCGGGGAAGACTCTCCCCCGGGCCCGGGGTGGTTTTTCCCTTAATTTTTCATCTAATATTCTATAAAAATATATAGGTAATTTTCTGTCACTAAGGCATAGATGTTCCCCCCCCATCCTTAAAGGGGTTTTAACAAAATGATTTTCTCTCTGCGCTCTTAAGGTTGGCGCAAAACCCCTCCTCAAACGGCCCAAGGTCTTACTGTAACAATACAAACTGTCCCCCTTTTCTTCTCTACTAGTACCTATCTTCATGTGTGATTTAAAAATTTAAGGGGTATGTTACCTATGTGGGGCAATTCCCAAATGTAATTTAGTAAAGGAAATTTATGCTCATTAGAGTTTTTATTCATAACTTGGGAAAATTCCTACGTCGGGTGGGAATCAAGTTTCTTTTTCCCCGAGTGGGTTTTCTGGGTATAGTGTTACCCTTATATGCTGAAATGATCTCAAGTCAGAGACTACAATTAAATGGAATAAATAAATTTCTTTTCAAATAGACAACTTTTTATGTTTAGGGGTGGGGATTTTTTTTTTGTATCGGTCGGGAAAACCAAAAACTGTGACAAAGCGGTGGTATATTTTTCCCCAAAAAATAACACAAAAAAATCACACCGGGAAAAAAAATACAAGATGTAAATTTTTCAGTAAATTTTTTATGTAATCGTCTTTATAGTAGGCTTTTTAGATCTCTCCCCCTATAAACCAAACACAATACATACAGAACCATGCCATGGGAGGTGAGTTTTAAGAAGCAGCCGTGCCCCCGCATCTAGCCGTCAACTCCGCCAGCCTGGAAAGCCGCCACCGCACGCCGCCGCCCCCCTTCGCCGCCCCCTTAGAGCCTGCGCACGCCTCGATCCCACGCTCCCCTCAGTGGGCCACCCTTCATCACCGCCACGGCCTAGCAGCGACTTTTCACCTCAGCTATCCGCCTTTCACCGCCATAGCCGCCGAGCCCCCCGCCCCTAGCCGTGCAGCCGCCCGCCTAGCCCCCCAAAAACCACCACACGCCTCGCAACCAACACCATGTCAAAGGGGAGTGAACCCTGTCGGGGGGGAATACTGGTTTCCCCCTCGGTCTACCCCGTCCCCGGGGGGACATGAGCTGGCTGAAAACACAGGCGCCAAGAACCTGACAAAATTTGACTGCAGGGTATAAAGGGGGTCTGAACTGCCTTCCGCCGCCACCGTGTCCTAAAACAACCAGCAGGCAACAGCGTGCCCAAAACAGCTCGGAGACGGGATGCGCACCCCGGGCTAAAGATGGGCCACTCTTAGCTTCCAAAACCTACAGGATTCCTGAACGTTGGAAGAGCTGAAGGCATCAAGAAGTACGGGCGTCAACAAGACCTGGTTCACCCATCCCAACAAGATGGAAGAGTTAGGATCCATAGTGTTAAATTAGAAATCGAGGAAGAATTATTTTGAACGACGATTGAAAATTTATTTTATGAACATTGAAATTTTTATTTAGACTTGAAAGTTTAATACCTACTCTGTTAGGTTAGTTGAGCGTCACCCGTATTACTCTTGTGGAAGCAATAGAAAAGTGTAAGTAAAACATCGACCAGATTCAAACAAATGAGGGCAGTATGGTTCTTAGATATCCAGGTAAGAGGTTTGCTACCAGTCTCATGAATTTCATACAGACTCGTCCTGTTCGGTGAGTCTAAGGTATTTTATTCCAGGTACAATCAACAGACCAGTATATTCAGGTGAGATTAGCGAAAGTGTTCCATGTACTTAGTGATCAAAGGTGAGGTAGTGTCAGACTAGATGAAGCATTTGGTCCTAGGAGGATTTCTCAGTCTAGAGTCGGGGTCTGATTCTCACGGCGAAGCCTGGTTCAGTGGAGGAGTATTTTAATTCCAGATAGTAGTACTACGCTTTCCACCATTACAGTCAACCAGCTCCTGCCCGTGTGTGCGGGGTATTCAGGACCTGTTGGGCTCTTATCATTTACAGAGGTTAGCCGGCGTGCGCCTCTGGGAATTATCTCTGCACGAGAATAGGACTAAGTCAAGGTGACGGCACGTCATTACCCAGGTATCAGGTGACTCGGATACTTCCTTTCATTGGATTTCGTGTAATCTAGACAAACAGACCCGTTTTCAAGACAGAAAGCCTTTCCATTAATTCACTCTAAATTCGTCCCATACACACTCCCTTGACGCAGTTTTAAAAACGAAACCTGATCCTAGTATTTACTTTGATACCATAGATTAATTTTCCCGGAGAATAGACGCGTGTATGCCCATTATTCGGGAGATGACAGTATGAGAATTATTATTATAAAATTCCCGAGTTATGTCTTGTAAGTAATTCTTTTTCTCAGTTTCACATATGACTCATCGTATTTCTTTCTTTCCGCCATCTTTTCGCATCAGTTTGGCCATCCTAGACGCCATTTTGTTCTATCTTCTTTCGTTCTTTCACTTCCTCTCTTCCGACACCCCCTTGTGCGAGGAAAGTTCCGTGGAATAATTATTCTGCGATCAGTCATAACTAACGTTTCCATTCTTTTCTTTCTTTCCAAACCATCTTCTCAGATTTAGGAACCCTCCTAAAATCCTCATGGCTTTCAAAATAATCCCTATCGTTATCGGTTATGGTCATATATGGGCGGTGTAATAATGATACACGCTAAAATCAAAGCCTACCAAAGTTCTAAACACGATTTCCATACCACTCCACTCTGAAATAGGTGTTCGGATTGTCGACATTACATATAAAACCATCCTTCGTGAATATTAGATTAAAGACATAAATTCTCTTACATCAAAGTAGCCAGTTTGTATTAGGGACGGCCTCTTCGGGGGATACGCGAGTTTTCATTACTTAAATAGTTGGTTCGGGATTATAAGTTGTTCATTTAAGGTCACGGTGAGACTTTCCAAACAAGTTCCTTTTTTTGGTGCGGAAAGCCCGCAGGGCACGAGTCATTGTTCTCTCTGCGCTCTTCAAGGTAAACATCTGCCCCGGGCTCCGGTGGTTTTTCTCCTTAGTATATTACATCTATATATTTCTATATAAATATATAGGTACAGTTCAGTGTCACTAAGGCATAGATGTTCCGCCCATCCTTATAAGTGATATAACGAAATGATTGTTCTCTCTGCGCTCTTGAAGGTTGGCGCGAAACCTCCTCAAACGGCCACATGGTCTTACTGTACACACATACAACACTGTCTCGCCATTTTTCTTTCTCTACTAGATACCTATCTTCCATGTGTGATTTATAATATTAAGTGGTATGTTACCTAGTGTAGGGCAATTCCCTGAATAGTAATTCTAGTGAAGGAGATTTATGCTCATTAGAGCTTTATCTCATAACTTAGGAAAATTCCTACGTCAGGGTGTGAAGTCAAGTTTCTTATTCCCGAGTAGAGTTTTCTCGGTATAGTGTTAACCCTTATATGCTGAAGATGATCTCAAGTGAGAGACTTACCATGTCACCAAAATAAATAGGATATCATTTACAAATATAGTTTCTTGTTATTATAAAAACCCAGTGATTATTCTGTATTAGGAAAATAATTCCCCACACTTCCAAGAGTCCAAGCCTTATTCGGTATAACCCCTCGTACCAACCACGACTACCAAGATCAATCTAATATTAATATTAATCTAACGTGCCCCGGGAGTAATCATAGTGAAATACTCGTCAGGGCTGGTGGCAGCAAATCCCATAACCTACACCTTATTATCCTTTCCCCTTAAGTATACCCCCCTTGTTCAGTACTCTCCGTAGTGAGAAGTGGTCAAACTATAATCATATAGTGAAGTCAGAAGACTAAGTTAAATCCTCCATTCAAGTTGTAATCTTTTATCAAATCATCCCCAAATAATATAATTCAAGTAACGTTGACCAGTCATAAAACCCCATACCAGTGACCCCCAATTTCAAGCAACACAGTGCCACACCCTGTCAAGGTTTCCGGCGATGTCCAAAGCCACGACAAAGGTGTCCATTCCTCTATCCAGCGAGTGGTTCCAGGAAGCAGACTGAAGGAGGAGCAGGTCTGCAGCTGACCTTCCCTGCCTGAACCAAACTGCTTGAGTTGAGGAGATGGTGGGCGTCCAAGAAGGTGTTGATCTTGGCGGTGATGAGGGACTCCAGGATTTTCCCAACAGTGGTGAGAAGGGAAATTGGGTGGTAGTTTCTTTGGGTCCCTTTGCTGTTTTTTTTTGTGGATGGCCACCACTCTTGCCTCTTTCCATTGCGTGGGCCACTTGCTCGAGGAAAGAATGTTGTTGAAGATGATGGTGAGTGGTGAGCGAGCTGGGCAGCACATCCCTTTAGTAGTGAGGCTGATGTTGTCGGGCCTAGCGCCTTCTTGGGATCTATTTGCCGCAGCGATGTTCTACTTCCTTATTGTTACTATACTCGAGACCAGGGTACCTGGGTCCTGTGAGTGAAA
>JACEEZ010004437.1:0-13679 GCA_016584305.1 Chionoecetes opilio | reverse complement strand
GACTGTGTGCCAGGTTAGGCATGCCATTGGCCACAATTAAACGAATGAAAAAATAAAACATTTGATAGTTATTTTAACTTAACGTAGAAAACTATCTTACAGCTATCTCCCGTGACGAAAGTTTCCCCAACTTCGTTTCCGCGGGTGTGTGCGAGCTCCACTTCCAGCCCGAAGAGTTAAACACCACTGTCAACACCCTCCACGGAGCTAAAAGGAAGCGCATCACCTTGAAGGCCAACGCTGTTCCCAGTGTCTTCAAGGGTTTATGGAACTGTCGCCGATAGGAACTGTCGCCGAAGCAGCAAACGAGAACTGTCGCCGACGGTGGAACGCTCGCCGACGCGGAAATTCTCGGCGACAGTTCCATTTGGAATTGATGAAAAGGAAGAGTAAAGGGTTTATGGAACTGTCTTCTATGAAGAGTCTGTCCCCAAACCAGACGAAGCCCATGCTCGGGGCAGGTCTAGTGCTTCAAATGGGGCATTTCTACAGCTTGACGCGCATCAGTAGCCGTCGAGCCTCCCCTGCTGCCGTTTCTTTTTTTTACTATCTAAGGCTTATTTCTGTTATTTACAAGGATTTTTCTTACTATTGATGGATTGTAATTAGTATTTCAAGGATCTTTCTTTGTATGAGAGGCTTATATTATCATTATCTGGCTTTCTGTGGTACAACTCAGCCTGTGATGCGCCTAGTTTGAAGCGATACTCAGCGGTAGAGGTCCCAAGAAGAAGAAGATCACGCCATGGTGGCGTGTGGAGGAATTTATGGCGGAAATTAATATATCTTCCTATACCGCCCCATCCCCTCCTCCCAAGTATATTGAATATGTGATTGTCGGCTGTAAGGGTTGGGTTAGATGAGATGTGGGGTATTATTTAGTAAGTTGATATCAAAAGGAATAACTTGGCACTACTTCAAAGTGTGTGGAGCGGCGGTGATGAGGCCCGGGTTAAAGGGGAAGGCGTGACCTACCGCCGGTGCCCACAACCATTTGAGTCAAGAACATAAGGAAACTACAAGAGGCCGTAGTCTTACGTACACGTGGTAGTTCCTTCAAAAACAGTACATTACCTACATCCACCTTTCACCCCAAGTACTTTTTCGAAGACAACAATATATTTTTTTCCCGATTTGCTGGCCTCTGTCATTAATGTTGTAGATGCCAGTGACCACAGAATTGTAATTGAATGGTGGCCAACTCAGTGTTGCCAACTATCTAACATAAATAAAAGACAGAATCCGCATGGAAATGGGGACAATTTAGTGAAAAAGGAGTCAAATCATACCACTCATTACTATAACCATAATTATACCACACCTATACCTTAATTACCACTCATTACTCACACACCCATAACTTTTACTAGAGAGCTACCTAGCCAGATAACTGATACTATATAAGTCTCTCATACAAAGAAAGATCCTTGTAATAATAATTATAATCCTTCAATAGTAAGAAAAATGCTTGTAAAAAATAGTAATAAGCCTTTGATAGTAACACAAGAGACGGCAGGCATGACAGCTCGACGTTTACTGAAGCACATTAATTAAGTTGTAGAAATGCTAGATTTGCCCCCAACATCACCTGCGCTGCGCATGTGTGTAATGCCCTGTGAGGACTAGCCTATTAAGGGTTAAGTTAATTAGGTGAGATGTTGGGATTTATTTAGTAAGTTGATATCGAGAGAAAATTTTTGGCACTACTTTATACTGCGTTCAGCGGTGCGGAGGAGTGCTTATCGGGGAGGGGCGTGGCGACCACCCACAACCTATAAACATTATAACAACATAAGGAAACTACAAGAGGCCGGTATAGTCTTACACGTGGTAATTCCTTCAACACATGTAGGTCATTACCTATATCCACCTTTCATCCCTATGCACAATTTGCGAAGACAACAATTTTATTCGCTTCGAGGACGCTTGCAAGTCTCTTAGATGCCAGTGACCACCAGAATTTTTAATTGAATGGTGGTCAAATAATATAATATATATAATATATATATTATATATATATATATATATATTATAAAATTATTTTATATATATATATATATATATATATACATACAGGTGAGAGCCTAAAATCATTTTCAATTCAGGAGGTGGAGGAGGATTCTGGAGGAAGGGAAGTATTATGAGATATATAGAAGTCTCTCTTTTCTCTCTCTCTCTCTCTCTCTCTCTCTCTCTCTCTCTCTTTTCTCTCTCTCTCTCTCACATGCACGCATTCATGCATGTGAGTACTCAATTTCATTTACATCATTAAGGACCGGCCAATGACTTAAAAAGAGAAGTTACAAAATGCCCGCTATATTGCCAGCTCCCATAAATAATATAGTATATATATATATATAATATATATATTATAATATATTATATATATATAATATATATATATATATATAATATTCCAGACCCCTTCTGGAAATCCAGTTCGATTATTATCGACCCCAACCCATTTATTTCGACTACATAAATAAACACAAAATAAATCAAACAGTAGCCCACAACTATATTTCCTCGTCTATAAAAGGGTAAGGGGGACCTTTCATTCTTGTGCTACTGGAACTGTTTGGTCTGTGGTGAAAAGCTAAGCATAATTATTGTCTCTCACAAAACTCAATTTCTCCCCCCTCCCCTGCAAGAAGTATACTGCCTGATAACGAAAACCTACCGAATAAGGATATAATTATAATGTATTAATTTTTTTTGTATTTATTCAGATAAGATATTATAATAATAATAGATGCTTTGTTTTGAGACATAAAAAATATTCATTATCATTAATTAAGCAGTATATAAAATATTTGACATAATAAAAAATTATGAAAGCATAATTATATAATAATAATATTAATAAGAAGAAACATATGAGTACAAATCAAAACCCTTTTTTTTTTACATTACTGAAAATTAATACAAAAAAACCTGCAATCCTATTAAGAAGCTGTTTAGGGGACAGCTCCTTCTGCCTGTAGGCCTCCCATGCACGTAGAACATTGATTGAAATAATGAGTCACTTGCTTTCTGATGTTTTTCTAATTTTTCTTGAGCTACAAGTTGATGCTGCACGGTAACTAACGAGCACTCCTTGTACAGCACGTCAATGAGTTCAATACATTGCAGCTCGCTACGACTCTTTCACAGAGTTTATTCAGATTGTTATGCCACCCTTCTACATCGTTGTTAGTCCGCACGTCTGTCCGAACACAGACCATTGGTATGGAGTAAAACCCGCACGTCGTGAACTAATCCAGGTCGACTCCATGTACGCAAACAGCTGATGGAGACCGTCAGAGTGATTCGGCAAGACCAGACTGTGTAGGTGATGGAAGGTCTCTGGGATTTGCTCTGCTGGCAGGAAAGGTAGACAGAGCAGCTGTCTCAGAAACTTATATGTGTTCTTCTTCTTGTAGTATGGAATACTTAGTCCATAAAGCTGGATCCGTTTCCACACAGCCTGGGTCCAGTGAAAGGAACATCCTCCCAACTGCAGATCAGGGTAAATGCGCCCAAATGAAGTCCAAACTGCAGTCTCAAAGTCCATCATCACACTCTGAAGACTTACGTCAGCTGGGAGTCTTGCTTTGATGGCCTCCAAAACTGCAGAATAATCACCAATAGTGCGTCTGGTCATCAGTACTTGGATAAGGGGACTGTTTGATGCATTGTTTTGAGCAATGAAGGCGTGTATTCCCCAAAGTTGCTTGAAGGGTGACTGGACACTCTTAAATGTTGCATCAACATACCCCGTTCTTGCCTGAGAGGCCAGCTGTAGACCAAACTCGGTGAAAAGGATGGTGTGGCGATAGGCACCACTCTAACGTCTTCCTGGACAAAATTCTTCGGTAAGGCCTCCTCAAAACCCCTTCAAACTGTAGTTCAAGGGGATGTTTTGGTCTTCTTTTCTGTCTACATTTATTCGTTGCTCGAATAAGTGCATCCATCTTAGGGAGGTTAGCGATGGGTGTATTTGTGGAAGATGTTTTTGAAGTCCCTCCTTGACAATAGTGAGAGAGAGAGAGAGAGAAGATATACACACACACACGCTCGGTTCGTTTACTACCCAGAAGTCCGGGTTCGATCCCGGGTGGAGCGGAAACAGATTCCTTAAAATCATCTTTCCTTAAAACCAGAGCCCCTGTCCACCCAGCAGTGAATGGGTACCGGGTGTTAGCCGAGGTTTGTGACCTGCTCTCCGGGGTGCTGGCTTCGGCCAAAACTAACCACTAAGGATGAATGATAAAAAAGTTGATATGGAGACGGGGCCATACGAGCGTCGCTCTGGCCCTGTAAAATACTAGATGAATACTACCGTAGATAACAGTAAGTCGCCAGGACAACTTTTTTTCTGTTTACAGACGTGTGGTGGCGTTAATACTTACATTTCTACATCCATGATTTCAGGAAAGTTAGAAGGGGCTATCTAGAGAGTCTGTGTCATTTGTGTCTTCAAACTGTGTCATATTATGGCTATAAATGAACAAATTACCCAAAAATATCTACAAAGTGGCTATCAACAGTAGAGTCGCCATCTAGTGTTTATTTACTGAGTGTCGTACCGCTGTCGTCGTCGCCCGAAAAAAAAATGCGTAGCGAAATTTGAAACGTATATACTCGCAGATACAAAGCATAAAACAAACGCTGTAAACAGGGTAGATTTTACAGTCATGATATAAACTACTGTGTATCATCTTCAGTGGCACATAAAATCAGTAGTGATGCTATAATTCGTAATATTTGGCGCCTGGCGACATCACTGCAGGTGGCGACTTTACTGTTATCTACGGTAGATGAATACACACACACACACACACACACACATACACCAGACCCCTTCGGAAATCCAGTTCGGTTATCGACCCCCCCAAGCATTTATCATGATTACATAAATAAACTCAAATTAAATAAATACGTACTACTACCGTAGATAACACTAAAGGCGCCACCTGCACTAATGTCGCCAGGCGCCACCTGCACTAATGTCGCCAGGCGCCATATATTACGAATTATAGCATCACTATTGATTTGTATGTGCCACTGAAGATGATACACAGTAGTTTATATAACTGTATAATCTACCCTGTTTCAGCGTTGTTTTATTAATTGTATCTGCAAGTATATATGGTTTCAAATTTCGCTACTCGTTTTTTTTCTTCGGGCAACAACGACGGTGGGAGGACACTCCCCGTGGGACTCTCCCAGTGGGGGGGGGGGATGGGCGGGCACAATATTCTAAGTATTCTTCCGCGCTAATCTCTAAGGAGGCGGCGTCAGCTGTAGGGTGAGACAACTTTACATGTATATTTCTCCCATTGAAAGCCTTTGATAGTTCAAGTAATTGCTGGAAGCTCATATATATATATATGTTCGTTGCTCCTATGTGTCTGTCTCGATCAATGATGAAATAGAGGAGGAAAGGATGGAATGAGAGAAGGAAACAAGTAAGGAGAGGGAGGTGAAGGTGTCTTCAAGACACCTAGGGCCGTACTATTAAACCATCGCAGCATCGCAGGCGATGCAGCGCTAGGTCGAGTCTCCAAGGAGGCGGAGTCAGTGACAACTTTACATGTATATTTCTCCCATTGAAAGCCTTTGATAGTTCAAGTTATTGCTGGTATTTAATCCCTGAATGCAGAACCATGATTAAAATATTATTTAATTAAATATATGGTACTGTAATATCAAGATCAAGAACTAGAATTGTCGCCGACGATTGGAACTCCCGCCGACGTGAAATATTGGAACAGTCGCCGATATCGGCGACAGTCTATCGGCGACAGTTCCAGGTACCTTCAAGGACTACCCCAGGTAAGTCTTAAAATTAGTCATGAAATTTGTGCGTAAAATCTAAAATTCTGATCCCACAACATAATGACTCGTTAACACATTTAGACTAATATCTTTAAAATTTTATTACTACAGCATGTCAAGGGGAATCCCAAGACCGAGAAGACCAGAGAAGGACAAGAAGATTCTTAGCCGCCGCCAGGTCGACGGAAAGAAAATGGAGAATTTAAGCAAGGCCTTCCTCGAACAGGACAAGGTGATTCTTCCACATTTCAAAAGAAAAACATAATAAAAAGACATTTCATACACGGCACATTAAAATATTAATGCCATAATTAATTTGTAAAGGTGTTCTATTAGTTGTAGGTCTATTCGTTTGGTGGTGTTGGGAGAAAACTGGCCAGCGACGTTTGCCGGGGATTTGTCGCCCACAAAGTGCCTCATAATACAGCTTCCTCATCACCATCAAGCTGGAGGAAGATAAGACGACAGGGGAGCCCGTCATCAACCCACAGCATGTCAGTCTTCCCTCACCTATTACAAGACATAAACAATGGGATGGGGATCCACTACAAGGAAGTAATTCTATTTTTTCATGCAAAAATGAAGCAGCAACAATATCTATATATATATCTTATATATATATATATAATATATATCTATATATATCATATACTATATAATTATATATACTATATATATATATATAATATATAATATATATATATATATATATATATATATATGTATATATATATATATATATATATATATATATATATATAATTATATATATAAATATATATATATATATATGATATATATATATATATATATTCATATACAGAAATCAATCTTCCTAATAATTTACTCACATTCATGTAAATGGCCATTCCAGAAGACCCAAAAATTTAAGAAATAGGAACATTAGAGAAAGAAGCTCAGAAACTATGTAGGACAAGTATCCAACAGTCACTCCAGACATATTCCTTCCACCCCCTTGGCAGTGCAGGACAGGACAGTGAAATGTTTCATGCTTCTCATCCTCTTCCCTCTTAAATCTACTAAACTACTAACCGTGATAAATACTTAGAATCAGCTGCCCCAGCTGGATTATTTCGGCTCTACGTGATTTTTTTTTTCTTAAAGTATCAGGAGATGTTTTGATATTTGCCCCGCGAGTTATATCAGTAACATCTCCAGGATTATTAGTGTTAGTGGTAGTTTCAGTAGATACTTCATTCCTCTTATAATTCATAAAGGAACTTCCATGTTTCTATCCTCTTTAGGACAAGTAGATTTTTCAAACTGTTATCTTAATGTAGTTTGATAGTAGTATGTAGTTCAGCAGATTACCTCAATAAAGAACAATAGGTCTCCCTGGTGTCTGTTCTTCCTCTGTATTCCTAAGTATTCCTTTCCTCCTGGCCTGGAATATTCTATTATCTCTGTGAGGCTCGAGGTTTGGGCTGTCGGTCAATAATGCATAACGTTATAAACAGCACAATGTAATATGAAGGGGAGAATCCGGCGGGGTCACTTATTTGTCAATGGATTTATCGCAACTTTCAGGAATCTTCTTCGCAGTCTTAGCAATGTATAAAAAAGTGTATCAGCCATATCTGAGTTACATAAAAAAAAAGTTGTCATTTTGGGTGTATATTTAATCGCATAGATCTTCTGGATATAATATTTCAAATTTGAAGGAACATTGATGAGTTGAATATTTTTATATATGCAATCTATGTTAGTCAGGATTTAACTTAAACGTTTCATGTCTGACGGTATAAGCATATTTTGAAAAGGCTACGTTGTTCTTCAATAGCCAAGTTTTGACCTGTTTAGAGCATTTCTCGAGCCTTCAAAGCTTGTTTACGCTTACTGCAGGGCATGATGGAGTAAAAAAAAGAGCTAAAAAGCACGGCAGAAGACAAATCTAGTTTTTATTGGTTGTCGCTCGGTCCTACTGAAAAGAAAATCCGTTGTTGTGGGTCGCGTATTATGCGGGGGGCGAAGCGTAGGCAGGTGGAGACAGGTCATGGAAGGCTGCTGTTAGAGGAAGTTTACAGACAACACAACAACAAACATATTCACGTAATTAAAACATAATAGTGATAAACCTTGTCTGCCGATCACTAACTAGGATAAGGAAATGCTATGTTTTTTGCGTTCCTTAAGCAGTAGATTGAGAGTGTGTCCATCCTTTACGTGGTGTGTATGGGAGAGAAGAAGAGTTACATGTATTTGAAATCCAATTCACGCCCAGATACTTTCCTTTTGTTGATGGGAAATAGTCTGTTGTTAGGTAAAAAATTAAGAGAAATTCACTTAATATGCCAAATTAGTTAGTGAACAATGATACTAAACAGGTCATATCTATAAAATATTGCTATAGTCACTAAAATCGGTCTTCTAATGGGCACCCAAAATTACAATGGAAATACGTTCGGGCCCAAGGGGTTAAGGTAGATTGAGTGTGTCCATCTTTTACCTATTGTCTTGTGAAGATACAGACAGAGGAGAGGAGAGAGACATACAAATATAGGGAGGCAGACAAAACACTTGACAAAGGACAGACAGGTAGTCAGGCAGGCAGACACACAAAAGACAAAGACAGACAAACCAGACAGATAATGAGGGAGAAGGAGAATTTTCCTTTACCTTGGTGTCTTGTGGAGGGTGAGCAGGCAGTGTGTAGGTGAAGCAGGCTGTCTATGCACAACAGAGGGATGGCTGCACCCTCTGACTCATGGCTCTTAGGAAGACTCCTCCTTGTAGCGAATCCCAGCTCTTCCCCACTCTCCAGACCTATAAAATAACTAAATAATAATAATAATATTTACTTGATTCTCACCCGAAGGCATACAAGCCCAAAAAAACAACATCATAATATATAGCCGAGGGAATGAAACTAAAAGTACTCAAGCAAAATATTGATATAGCTATAGTACATCTATAATAATAATAATAATAATGTTAATATCACCGGAGGCATACAGGCAAAAAAAAAAACACAAAAAAAACAAGACAAATAGTTAAATTAAGTACTAGAGCAAATTATAACATAATAAAAGGCACATGGCACGAGTACATTAGAGCACATAGGCTATGGGATGATGGGGTCCCATGCACCCCCCCCCCCCCACACTATTACAAGTTTCTTTGGTATTTCATCTACCCCTGGGTCTGGTGACTTGGAAAAAGCATGTTAACAGGAAAAACATTTGGGTCTCAAGATACCCCCCATGGAGTTTTTTACGGCCGCCCATTTTTTCGTAAAGTCAATGTTTTAGGGGGTAGACGAGACGAAATTGATTTGCTATAACTTCACTTTGAACAGGACCAATTTCAAATAAATTCATGCAAAATGTGGTATTGGGGTGTTCTATCATGAGGCTTGTGTTACTGTCCAATGACATCATCTGATGGACGTCATCAGAGGACAAAAGACCACGCCCCCTTTGTTTAAAAGTGAAAATTTACTAAATCAAAGTTTCTAGAGGCAAAAAAAAAATAAGTTCATCTCCAAATGAGGAAAAGGTGTTTAAAATGTGTTTAAACAGTATCCTATATAAATATATTTAAGATCAATCCATGGCTGCATGTTTTTGGTAACACTTTTCCTCCATGGTACGAAGTCCTTATTCTTGATCATCGCGGTGTAAATGCAAAAAAATTGACCATGAAGAAAATGCCGTATGTTAAGATTGTTTGTTGTGGGTTTTCTCTTCCAGCACCCTCCAGCTTTCTTATACCCGTGCTTGCCCTCTCTTTGTTATAATAATTGCCAAACTCTCCAGCTTTGTGTTTCTAGGGCACAAGTACCATTTCTCACATCCAAAAGAGGTTGTGGATGACCATGCTTTCCTAAATTTCTAATGGAAAAAACTGTAATTAATCTAAGTCAACAAATAAAGGAAAGTAGCAAGGTACGGAATTTTAGAGAAATATACGTGTAGATCAAACAACACCATTACAAAACAAGAACAGTTAAGCATGTTTTTCCAGTGTTATCATGGAAGCATGGTATCATATCACACACAGGTCATGCTGTGTATTAGTTATTTAGGCTACCTTGATTCAATGAGACTATACCTGCTGACCTTATGCGTGTTACAATGATATTACAGGCACTTCTCAATGATCTCGCTAATAGAGTTGATGATAAAAGATGTAAATTTACTGAATGACGTTGATTGCTGGACGCTGAAGGGCGTAGACCTAAGTGGCTTATCTTTTTTCTTTGCTGCCATCGCTTATGGAACAGCCCCCACGGAAATACGGTCTTGGCTTTTTACCAGACTTTTATCCGTAAAGCGCGGCTATGCCCATTTGGTCACTTCACTAAGAAAAACGCGAGTATGCCCAAATTGGGCGGCGGCCCAAATTCAAACAAAGGTGGACAATTTTTCGCCCGGATGAAACTGCAACTCTACTGTACCTGAGAATGACCGATTGGTTCCACACATAGGCTCAGTGATCCAGTGACCAGCAATGGAACGGTGAAGGTGTGACAGGTTCTGGTCAGGTGCATACAATTGATACACATTCAAGTTTGTTTAGACGGACTATAAGAAATTTTGGCAAAAGTTCCGCGTATCCACAGAGATATTGTCACACAAGTTCCGCAGTTTACGGGTTACAGAAAGCCATATTTTTTTAAATCGATGTTAACCAACTTTTCCACTCTTTAGTTCACTGCAGCGTGCATGCAATGTTTTATTAATTCCCTCCTAGTAGTCCAATTTTCTAAATGACATTGTAAGGTGCCTTTGGAAGCACATTTGTGATAAGGGCACCTAAGTAATTATTCGGTTAAACTAATCATTCTTCCTTTTTTCAGCATAAAGACGTATAATGGAAACATAGAAAAAAACGAAAGCTGGGACGATGGTCTAGACAGGAAAAAGGAGGTTGCATAATCAATGCAAAAGCTATCAAAAGCGATGGGGACTTCCACATTCAGCAAGCACACAAAGGATCCCGAGAACTTGCAAACGGATTCTTGCAGTAAGGAGCAGAGGTATTTGCAAGCCGTTCGAATCACCATATCGCATGGATGACGTTGGCGCACTGATTCCTGAGGCATGCGAGGACAACATTGGTTATAATCGCACATGCGATACACGATTTACTCAAATCTTCAACGTCTAAAAATATGTAACCGAAGAGCAACCATCAACTAGCCAAAAAGGAGGGACGGGCCAGGAGATCATCCATGACAAGGACAACCCTCTGTTAATCCTGACTGGCTATTCTGCAAGGAACGGCAAAAAAAAAGAAAGTTAACGTGAAGGGCGCGTGGACAACTTGAGGACACCAAGCGCTTTGACTGAGGCGGTGGTTGACACTGTTGTTCCCCTGATGCGGAGAAAAAAAGGAAGACTTCGAACTCCTACGACGGATTTCTGGTTCTGATCGTTGCCGTGTGAAGCCATATATCATCCTTCTTGCGCAGAAATTACGTCTGTTGTTCAGAAAAGGGAAATTGAAAGATCGAAAAAAATGTTGAGCAACAAGCTGCCATGGAGCAAAGCACATTAGAGAATCGGTTTGAGAAGGTCCGCCAATTCAGTGCACAACCGATGACATTGTGATGGTAAAACGAGAGTTAGTTAGACTAATTGAGTTGCGTTCAATTTATGTTTTCTCACATCAATGAAAACTCCCTTTCCGAATCCCAACTATCGCAGTGTGAAAAGCACAAAGTCAAAACTAGAAACGATGCAAGGATTACAAGGACTTCTAGTTTTCTGTCCTATTGGGGATGGGGTCAAATTAGTTCTTACTTAGTGTTCAACCTGAAAACTGATATCAAAGATGCTATCAACGTCAAGCTGCCAACTGGTGCAAAAGGAACAGCTCAAAGAGGTGTGCAGATCTCCTTAGGGATTGAAGTCATTAAGAGATTTCAGGACACTGATGAAATGCCAGGCCACTGACTGTGAATGATCTGAGTCATACATCTTCTGTCCTACCTCAAGTGCTGGAGAAATTCCCCCACCTATGTTCTGTCTGGAGATAAAACACCTTCCAGGAGGACCAGTCGCATAGTCAATGCAGTGGGTCAGGATATATGCCGTGCTGTTACCAATGGAAAATGGAAGTTGCCTAAACATGTTATTCTAGGAATGGCACTAAAGGCGCGGTTCCACCGAGGCAACACAGGCAACATGTAGCATGCGACTTGACTGGCTTTCAACAAATATGTTGAATGCGGCTTTCAACCAGGAGACATGTTACCTGCGACAAGGGAAAACATCATTGTTGCTTGTAGCATGCTACATCCTATGTTGACTGTTGAATGCCACAAAAACCTTTTCCACCAATTCAACAAAAACTAAGCCAATTAGAGAGATCGGGAACTCGAAATGCCAGGGGTCGCTGGCAGTTTTAACTCACTTTTTTGATAATAAGTGGTCTACTGGAAAACAAAATATGGGCTTATTCCACTGCACTTAAAACACAAAAGTATAATATTAAGAACGATTTTCTTCTATATGTGTTTGTATAGAAGCCTGATTCTGTAAAACATTGTATATAACCAAATAACCAAGGAGGTTGAGGAGGCGAGGTAATGCTACTCTATGATATTATATAGTCAATAACGTATGTTTAGAAGTTATCTATACCTAGGCAGTCATATTTCCTGTTATTATTGTGTATCAATCAGATAGAAAGCCTGGAAGTGCAATGAGTCGACACGTGAAGTGGCAATGTTTTGATTCAATCTTCCCCTCACAATCTCATCGCTTCTACTCCCCGCCGCGGCATGTCACCTCCACAATTATAACCTACATTGTCGCAGCAACAAGCCGATTTCGGCATTCTTTATTCTTCGTTTTTCCAAGGCATTGCTTATTGTATTTTGACAAGCGTTTGCCAGACGCAGCAGTACTGTCTTAGAAAACAGTGTGAACATCGCCCAAATTTACATGCCACAATATACATGTAAAAAAATATATTAAGCTTTGCTACTCGAGGCGAGTAATTTGCATTAAATTGTTATTATAGAACGTTCCATCGTAATGCATGTCATCCATATAATTAGTAGAACAACAGAAGAACTATATTCTTGGTATTCAGATGCGGTGCATCAATGTTTATCGCGAAATTAATTTATCAAAATATTAGTCGCGGAGCCAAAACACAGTAGACCAACCTTTGAGTTAAAACTGCCAGCGACCACTGGCATTTCTCGAGTTTCAGATCATTGGAATTGTCAACACGATGTCTCAGCAGACAGTCGCTGCTGCTGCATATCTAGTGCTGTGTTGCAAAAAAAAAAAAAAAAAAAAACCGATGGTGGAAGAGATAACCCTTTTATGGGCGTAACATTGCTCAAAATTGATTTCATTGAAAAATTACTGTCCGATGACCAATCACTTTTCAAGAACCTTTCAAGGATGAGTGGGGAAGATTTCAATTACCTTCTCGACAAAGTGAGTCCCAGGACTAGGAAGAGTGACACAAATTACCGGGAAGCCGTACCACCTAAAATCAGACTTTTAAGTGACATTGCGCTTCCTAGCTACTGGAGAAAGTTATCCATCTCTCATGTACCTCTTCAGAATTTCTGAAACGACTATTTCAAGGACTGTGCCGGAAGTATGCCAAGCAATTATCGAAGCACTACGAAATGTAGTTAATGTAAGTTTACTATAAGTGTATATATTTTTATTTTTTGATTTTTGTTATACATGTTGTGCCTATAGCGTCTGTAGGCAGTTGTGACCCAGGGCTCGGATGGGAGGCTCTGGAGGTTATTGAGGGCTGTGTGGTTGTCCCGCCGTGGGGCGGCAGGATTTTTTATAGTGACCGTGATTAGAGGTTCATGCCGCCCCCCTTGTCCTCCGATGCACTCGCCCAAACGAAGGGAAGGG
>JACEEZ010004435.1:0-36927 GCA_016584305.1 Chionoecetes opilio | reverse complement strand
GTGAGTATTGTGTTATTTTTCACGGGTGGTGATTGCTTGTGCTTCATTTCCTCCAGTTAGGTTATTCTTATATTTTGTGTATTTGTATATGTCAAAAGTCTGTGTTTTGGGGTATTATGTTAAAGTTATTGGTTATGGGATTGTTCTAGATATTACTAATGCTGGCTCCTTTGTTATTGTGTTATATGAAAATTAAAGTAATTTGTAAGATTCCCTTTGCCCCTTTGCTATATTCCCTCACCTCGAACCTGGTAAATTTCCTTCAAAAGCTATACGATCATCTGTGTTTTGTAAAGTGTCAGCTTGCCACCACTTTGGGGCAACTTTGATCTGTGGTTTGTGACAAAAGCTAATTAAATTCCGCTTCTATTGATATTCCCAATCCCAAAATGTTTTCTCGCAAAATATTAAATGGCGAAGAGTTTAAGTTCATGCTTATTTCTTGAGTCTCATAAGGGCATTTCTTTAGTATTTTTACGGTTTTTTATTTGTAATATTATATAAAAAAACTTTTCCCGAAGATACAGTATATCTTTTATACTGAAAATATATATTAGGTAGGTAAACTTGTACGGGGAGCGGAGCGGGGGGGCACCAGATGGTGTGACATCACGGGCGATGTAATAGCCTTGTCATCTCGGTGGCCTCGCTATCACACGATGCGTTTCGTCGGACTGTTTCGTCAAACTTGCCATTTGCCGGACTGTTTGGTCCGAATTTTCGAGGGTCATTTCACCCAACTTTTTCGACGAAATGGTTTTGTGAAATTATACAAAATTTTTGAATTTTTCGTCGAACATACTCTGGGGTCAAAATAAGTCTATACTTTTCTGAAAGTTATAAATAGTGTTAGTGTTTCATATAATGCAGTTGCGCAGGGCCCTCACTCTCACAGACTCGCCTGTCTTAACTCACCCCAAAGGCGCCCCACGTAACCACTTCACCTCCTGACGAAGGCCCGGTAGAGAACCTAAAGCGAGTAACGGTGTATAACACGTAATCAATCACAAGGCGGATAGAGGACACCGACACTCACTGTACAACTTTAACATTTAATGACGGAGGTCCCCCACCAATACACAGGACTCAACTCCTGACGAAGGAGAGCAAGAACAAAATACTCACATGGTCCGCTTGTCTACAATCCTTCCCCAACACACACATACACGAGGCTTCACTTGAGATACTGGGAGGCAAACACACACACACACGAGGGTTAACGCACACGAGGCCTCCTGAAGAAAGGGGGACCCTTCAGGCGCGCGGCTGGTATGCCCGTCGCTCTGCAGACACCCGGCTTCTTTTTTGTCTCGTTCTCTTCTCCCCGCGGGCCCCACGGCCACCCCGCTCCCCGTGTCCTCCCGCCGTTGCTACCCACTCGAACACAAAACACACACACACACATTCCTCGCTGCTCATACACACCAGAAAGCACGCAACACAACCACCACAACGAAAACACCCAGACACGCAAAGCGTAACAATACATTACAGGAAAATTAATACAGATCAGTCTATATTATATATGCGATGATTTTCAGAAATATGAAGCTAATTTGATGTGTTTACAATTTGTGGTTTGAATGATTACTAGTAGAATATGAGATCTGAGAAGTATAACGGGGAGTGAATGTAAATGATGCGTGTGGTTTTGACTGAAATGGGATGTGAAATGAATGAGGTGGTGAAAGGACAGGAAGATAATGGATGTTATTGCTGCTGGGACTGTGGTGAGACAAGGGGACGGATGATTGGGGACAGTGAAAGAGTTTTTGGAAAGAATGTGGTGTATAAGAAATAGACAATAAAACGGGCATGCTTGCATGTAGTTTTGTTTTGTTCATTTCCCTTTTGGTGGGTTTTTTTTTCTCGGTTATAATGGACGAGAATTTTGCTGTCTTTTTTCAGAGACACCGACTCATTTTCCGGGCCTACAATTGTGCTTTTTTGGTTATAATGGACGATCAAAGGCCTGGCCTATGAAAAAAAGGGCCACCTGTAATATCAAGATCAGGAAAATGTGGACGAGGCCTGCGCGGTCCTTTTCTGAGACTACATTTGGGTATTTTTTTACACTAGGCCCGAAATTCCCTACGTTTCTTTTTACCTTATTGGATTCTAGGAAACATTCTCTCTATGAGCTTCCGTCGCAAATCATTACTTTTTTAGATAATGCCATGTTGTTCATAGTAACTACTTGGGACCGCCTCAAAACACTGGGAATCTACTCACAGCAAAAGACGGAGAGAAAGGTATCGTGCCATCTATATATGGAAGGTCCTGGAGAAACAGGTGCCTGCCCCCACGTCCTCGGCACTTCAGGCACACTTAATGGGGCGGACTGGACGCAAGGCAGTAGAAGAACCCTCCCTTCAAAGGCCCAGGGAGATGCAAGACCTTACTGGCTGCCAGTCTGGCTCATGAAGGGCCCAAAATCTTAAACAGTCTCCACAAAAATGTGAGAAACATCACAGGGTGCTCTGTCAACACCTTAAATATGGCCCTGGAAAAAAATACTACGGACAGTGTCGATGAACCTTCAGTACCGGGTTACACTGCCAAGTGTAAGACCTTCAACACCATACCAGCCCAGGTGGCCCGTTAGACAGGGACGCCAGGACTGGCAGCAGCGGTGGACCACCACGACTGTGAGGCTTCGCCTCTTAACAAGACCAAGTAAACCAAGTAAGTAAGTAAGGGAGGCGAGACAGTGTTTACTTTCCGCCTCACTCTTCTTCCTCTTGTGACCTGCATCGCCTCTTTTTTTCCCCTTTTGCCACGGACATTTTTTTAAATGCAGTTTTGGGTTTTAGTTAGGAGGTTAAGCGGGGGATTAGATTGGGTTAGGTTAGATTAGCGAGTCTAAAGGTGGGGTTAGGTTAGTTTAATTTTCATATCTCATATACACTCCTTCCCATTAAAACGTCTTATACTCCGAAAGTTGGGTTATAATGGACGAGGACTTCTCGGTCGTTTTCAGGAGACACTGACTATTTTTTCCTGGCCTACAATAGGTGCTTTTTCTAATGAAGATATTTTATTTTGCGCAAACCCATAGTTAAAAAAAAAAAAAAAAAAAATCTTCAAATTTTATGGTAACCGTTTCCATTAAAAACACTATCTCCATCATAAAAAACACTAAAATTGGCCGGAAAAATTTGTCAGGGTCTTAAGGTTTTAATAAAAACCCAACCTTATAGGTTTCAAAGAAAACCCATAAGGTTAGGTTGGGTATACTTGTGGTTAAGCACGTCCTTAGATTTCATTAAAATCTTTAAGGTTAGTTTGGTTTCATTAAACCAATAAGGTTAGGTTAGGTTTCATTAAAACCTTTAAGGTTAGGTTACGTTTCATTTAAAACATAAGGTTAGGTTAGGTTCATTAAAACCTATAAGGTTAGGTTAGGTTTCATTAAAACCTATAGGACCCTGGCTAATTTTCCCGGCCAAGTTTTAGTGCTTTTTCTGATGGAGATGTGTTTTTAATGGAAAAGGTACCATAAAATTAGGTGATTATTTGTTTTTTTTAGGGTTTGCGCAAAAAAAAACAGTCACCATAAGAATAAGCCCTATTGTAGGCCAGGAAAAAATAGTCGGTGTCTCTGAAACGACCCCGAAGTCCTCGTCCATTATTACCGAAAGTAGTGATTTACGACGGAAGTTCATAGAGAAAATGTTTCTTAGAATCTATTAAAGGGGAACAGAAACCACACTCCCAATTGTGTAGGAAATTTTGGTTCTAGTGTAAAATAATACCAAATGTGTCAGTCTCAGAAAGGACCGCGCAGTCCTCGTCCATTTTTACTGATCTTGATATTACGGTGGCTTTTCTTCCCTAGGCCAGATCAGGGAATTTCGGTCCTAGTGAAAAAAAAAACTGCGCGGTAACGCCCGCGCAGTTCTCGTCCACTATAACCCATTTAGCCCACATGAACGCGTCTTCATCTGTCGCTGTTCTCTTTCTAACAATCATCTCCCTTTTCATATTCAGTAGCTGCGTATATATATATATATATGCCCCTAAAGTTAAAACATTAACAACAAATCTCCGCGCCTCCCACTGCCCATCGCTTCATCTTTGTTTGTGTTAGGGTTTGGGTGAAGCCGTTGGCCCAACCTTTGTGCTAGATGTGTTGTCAAACAGGTCAAGCCAAATGCCTGTTGGTTCGACGAAACAGTCCGACGAAACTCCTCGTGTGATAGCCGCTTTACTACCCCCGTCACACTTATTCGGAATCAGCAGGAATCAAACAGACGCTTCGAAAGCCGTCCGATTTTTTGTACTTCGAATGCACCTCGAAAGTTTGAGCATGAGCAAAATATTCCGGGCGGCCACAAGAATAGGCCCGAAAGTTTTTGGGAATGCAGCCATAATTTTTAGAATGCACTTTGAATGCACTTCGAATATCCAGGTATATACCAACAAAGTTAATTTCGACGCATTCCGGCTCATTTCGGCCTCTAGTGTGACGGGGGGATACATTCGAAAGTTAATTAATTAATTAATTGAAACCGATTAATTGTTAGGCGTTCTTAACTTCTGAACAATATTCACTGGGGTTGATTTATTGCTAATAATTTTCCCGAAGACTTTATTTTCGGTTATATTGGTAAGCTGTCGTCTGTGTAGTTATCATTATTACTACATTGTTATCTATTATCATTACTACTTTTATTTATATTACTACTATGTTATTACTACCTATATGCAAAACGTTATTACTACCCATATACAAAACGTTATTAGTACCTATATAAAACTCAACACATACAAAGAGAGAACATTAAAACGAGAAACCCCTGAGGTGGGAGATGGAAACAAAGGGAAAGAAGAGGAAATGGAAGCAATATCAGCGAAGGGGATAGAGAGAGAGCGGCTCGGCAGCCGTCACCTCTTCCCTCAGCGCTGGGAGCGAGGGCCTCGGCGTAGGCACGGGAGCCCGAGCAGGAGCCGCCGAGCCCCGGGGAGCCCGAGAGGAGACCGCCGAGCCTCTCCCTCAATAGGACTGTAGAGCCCGAGCAGGGGGCCGCCGAGCTCCGGGAGCCCGAGCAGGAGCACGGCGGCCTCCTTTGATGTGTGGGGTGTGTGTGTGTGCTACAAGGTTACTACAAGGTACCCCACCCAGGGCAGCACAAAGTCTCTGAGGGTAACTGGTGCTAGCGTGAGCGTCTCCGTCCCGGCGTGAAGGGTTGCGAGACAACGATGACGTGATGATTGTAGTATGACATGCTTATAGCCTTGATGGGCCTAGAGCAGGGGCGCAGGCCAGATCCGGCCCGCAGAGTCCGAACTCATGGCCCGTCACCCTGCTTTATATTTATATAACAATCCGGCCCGCAACAGCCTAGCCAACTAAATGAGTAAGGGCGGCCCCCTCTCGAACGTGATCGCAGCGGGTAGCGCGGGGCAAATTTGCATGACTGAGATCTTTACCACAGAAGCACCACGGAAAATCGCCAGGGAGAAAAAGACTACATGGCAACACGCGTCATGTCGAGAGGCGCCGACGTGGGATGGCCACTATCGTAGCATCTGGCAACTCTGCATTACACGTGACGTCCTATGACAGTCTTCCCTCACCACCAACGGTCACGCCAGCGGCCCGTCTCCGTAGGAGTTCGTACTGAGAAGAGGTATGCATCAAACTTTCTTAGTCTGAAATGTACTTTATCATTAGGGAATGTGGATCATCTAAAGTGCATTTCTTGCTGCTACTAAAACTACTGTAGCTATTTAATGCTACTAACTGATAACCAATGGGGACCCTTTCCCCTCTCTCACTTTAGACCCTAAAGTGAGAGAGGAAGGATCTCATTGGTTATCAGTTTAAGGAGGGGAAAGTTATCATTGGGTTATCAGTGGGGGAGGGAAGGGATTGATTGGGTTTTCAGCTCTTGGAACCTAAGAGCTTAGAGCTGGAGTGAGGGGCTGGCCAGCATGGGTTTTTTATTTTCTTAAAATAAAAAATCCTTAATATTGTTACCCTAGGTGTTCTACAATTGTCCCAAAAGTAAGTTACTTATCTCATGGCATCAAAGTTCAAGAGTAAACAAGAACAAAGGCGATCAACAACGACCTTAGAAGAATGTCGATCCCCATGGTTGATGCAGCCTCAGGCCCCCCTAGCTGCCCCACACGTGTGGCGTGGGCCCGACGCGAGCCGCCACCAGGAAGAGGCAACGGGCCGCGATGCTCCTCCTCAAGAGAATGTCGATGGGAGCATATTCCCGTTCTCCCATGCGAGTATGTGGTTTCCGAGTGAAGACGCTTGGCTGTAGGTCCGAAACTAACCATAGGATAATCTTGAAAATACTCTCATTGTTCCCACACAAGTTACAATATGAAGATCAGGAAAACCTAACCTACCCTGACCGTACCCTAACGTAACCTAACCCCTTTCGTGTTCAAGGGTAAACCCCACATACTCTTCCTGAAAACGGGAATATGCTGCCCGGCAGTGTAGGCGCGAGATGCAGGCAGCGCCCCGCTGAGGCCCTGAAGGAAGCCTTAACCAGGAAATGCATCCCACCCGTCACTATATAGGGTAAACCAAACCAGGGCGCAACCAGCGACGGGGAGCCAACGCTGACAGGACGCCGGCGGCAGCCTCGCAGCATGACGCGCCTTATGGGAAACGACGTTTTGATTAGCGACCTTAGCGGGGACGGCGAGTCGTCCTATAATTGGGTATATGAACACAAGGGTCGTCACAAGGGTCGATGGCCCCCCCGGTGAGTGGGTCTACGCCCAAAGAGGTGCCAATGCTTGACGTGAGCGGCGGAGGCAAGTCTGACGGCGAGGGTGTCCTACGCCAACGTATTGACATGGTAGATGTAAAATATGGAAAGTGAGCCCCGCAGCGAGGGGGACTATCACTGTAACGTAACTAGGATGGAGGTGAAACGGGAGCGTGAGTCTCGCAGGTCACTAAAGCGAAGGCCTGAATATAAGCAGGATAAAAAAATGCCTACTCGTGCCGCTAAACGGCCCAAGGAAAACTTAAGCTCACAGAAAAGTGGTGTAAGGGCAGTGGAGGGACAGAGTGCCCCAAGCACTTCAAGGCGGGAATTGAGGCAGCTTTTCAGTGTGCAGCAGCGGCAGATTCCTGCACATGGCAAGTATGCAAAGCGTCACCGCACTCAACAAGGAAAATTAGCCAGAAAAACATGTGAGGCACCGTAACAGTATTAGTACTGCAGATAGGTGAAATATTGGAAGATTGTGGGTTAGTGCAACAACATGAATTTTGGGAGACAATTTAAAAGGTGCTTGGGAAGATATTTTGGATAGGCCCCTNAAAAGCCACCTGTAATATCTCTAGGGGACGCGGCTGCGCGTCCTTTTCTGAGACTACATTTGGTATTATTTTCACTAGGACCGAAATTCCCTACGTTTCTGTTTACCTTATTGGATTCTAGGAACATTCTCTCTATGAGCTTCCGTCGCAAATCATTACTTTTGAGATATGCCATGTTGTTCATAGTAACTACTGGGACCCGCCTCAAAACACTGGAATCTACTCACAGCAAAGACGGAGAGAAAGGTATCGTGCCATCTATATATGGAAGGTCCTGGAGAAACAGGTGCCTGACCCCACGTCCTCGGCACTTCAGGCACACTTAATGAGCGGACTGGACGCAGGGCAGTAGAAGAACCCTCCCTTCAAAGGCCCCAGGGAGATGCAAGACCTTACTGGCTGCCAGTCTGGCTCATGAAAGGGCCCAAAATCTTCAACAGTCTCCACAAAAATGTGAGAAACATCACGGGGGTGCTCTGTCAACACCTTTAAATATGGACTGGACAAAATACTACGGACAGTGTCGGATGAACCTTCAGTACCGGTTACACTGCCAAGTGTAAGACCTTCAACACCATACCAGACCAGGTGGCCCTGTTAGACAGGGACGCCAGGACTGGCAGCAGCGGTGGACCACCACGACTGTGAGGCTTCGCCTCTTAACAAGACCAAGTAAACCAAGTAAGTAAGTAAGGGAGCGAGACAATGTTTACGTCCGCCTCACTCTTCTTCCTCTTGTGACCTGCATCGCCTCTGTTTTTTCCCTTGCCCCCGGACACTTTTTTAATGCAGATTTGGCTTTAGTTAGGAGGTTAAAGCGTGGGATTAGATTAGGTTAGGTTAGATTAGCGAGTCTAAAGGTGGGGTTAGGTTAGTTTAATTTTTCATATCTCATATACACTCCTTCCCATTAAAAACGTCTTATATCTCCGAAAGTTGGGTTAAATGGACGAGGACTTCTCGGTCGTTTTCAGGAGACACTGACTATTTTTTCCTGGCCTACAATAGGTGCTTTTTCTAATGAAGATATTTTATTTTGCGCAAACCCATAGTTTAAAAAAAAAAAAAAAAAAAAATCTTCAAATTTTATGGTAACCGTTTCCATTAAAAACACTATCTCCATCATAAAAAACACTAAAACTTGGCCGGAAAAATTTGTCAGGGTCTTAAAGGTTTTAATAAAACCTAACCTTATAGGTTTCAATGAAACCTATAAGGTTAGGTTGGGTATACTTTGTGGTTAAGCACGTCCTTAGATTTCATTAAAATCTTTAAGGTTAGGTTTGGTTTCATTAAAACCAATAAGGTTAGGTTAGGTTTCATTAAAACCTTTAAGGTTAGGTTTTCGTTTCATTAAATCATAAGGTTAGGTTAGGTTTCATTAAAACCTATAAGGTTAGGTTAGGTTTCATTAAAACCTATAGGACCCTGGCTAATTTTTCCCGGCCAAGTTTTAGTGCTTTTTCTGATGGAGATAGTGTTTTTTAATGGAAACGGTACCATAAAATTAGGTGATTATTTGTTTTTTTATGGGTTTGCGCAAAATAAAACAGTCACCATAAGAATAAGCACCTATTGTAGGCCAGGAAAAAATAGTCGGTGTCTCTGAAAACGACCGCGAAGTCCTCGTCCATTATTACCGAAAGTAGTGATTTACGACGGAAGTTCATAGAGAAAATGTTTCTTAGAATCTATTAAGGTGAACAGAAACCACACTCCCAATTGTGTAGGAAATTTTGGTTCTAGTGTAAAATAATACCAAATGTAGTCAGTCTCAGAAAAGGACCGCGCAGTCCTCGTCCATTTTTACCTGATCTTGATATTACAGGTGGCCTTTTCTTCATAGGCCAGATCAGGGAATTTCGGTCCTAGTGTAAAAAAAACTGCGCGGTAACGACGCGCAGTTCTCGTCCACTATAACCCATTTGCCCACATGAACGCGTCTTCATCTGTCGCTGTTCTCTTCTAACAATCATCTCCCTTTTCATAGTCGTAGCTGCGTATATATATATATATATGCCCCTAAAGTTAAAACATTAACAACAAATCTCCGCGCCTCCACTGTCATCGCTTCATCTTTGTTTGTGTTATGGTTGGGTGAAGCCGTTGGCCCAACCGTGTGCTAGATGTGTTGTCAAACAGGTCAAGCCAAATGCCTGTTTGGTTCGACGAAACAGTCCGACGAAACTCCTCGTGTGATAGCCGCTTTAACTACCCCCGTCACACTTATTCGGAATCAGCAGGAATCAAGCAGACGCTTCGAATGCCGTCCGATATTTTTGTACTTCGAATGCACCTCGAAAGTTTTTGAGCATGAGCAAATATTCGGGCCGGCCACAAGAATAGGCCCGAATGTTTGGGAATGCAGCCATAATTTTTAGAATGCACTTCGAATGCCACTTCGAATATCCAGGTATATACCAACAAAGTTAATTTCGACGGCATTCCGGCTCTCATTCGGCTCTAGTGTGACGGGGGTATACATTCGAAAGTTAATTAATTAATTAATTGAAACCGATTAATTTGTTAGGCGTCTTAACTTCTGAACAATATTCACTGGGCTTGATTTATTGCTAATAATTATCCCGAAGACTTTATTTTCGGTTATATTGGTAAGCTGTCGTCTGTGTAGTTATCATTATTACTACATTGTTATCTATTATCATTACTACTTTTATTTATATTACTACTATTGTTATTACTACCTATATGCAAAACGTTATTACTACCTATATACAAAACGTTATTAGTACCTATATAAAACTCAACACATACAAAGAGAGAACATTAAAACGAGAAACACTGAGGTGGGAGATGAAAACAAAGGGAAAGAAGAGGAACTGGAAGCAATATCAGCGAAGAGGATAGAGAGAGAGCGGCTCGGCAGCCGTCACCTCTTCCTCAGCGCTGGGAGCGAGGCCTCGGCGTAGGCACGGGAGCCCGAGCAGGAGCCGCCGAGCTCCGGGAGCCCGAGCAGGAGACCGCCGAGCCTCCTGCTCAATAGGACTGTAGAGCCCGAGCAGGAGGCCGCCGAGCTCCGGGAGCCCGAGCAGGAGCACGGCGGCCTCCTTTGATGTGTGTGTGGTGTGTGTGTGCTACAAGGTTACATACAAGGGTACACACCCAGGCAGCACAAAGTCTCTGAGGTAACTGGTGCCTAGCGTGAGCGTCTCCGTCCCGGCGTGAAGGTTGGCGAGACAACGATGACGTGATGATTGTATCATGACATGCTTATAGCCTTGATGGGCCTAGAGCAGGGGCGCAGGCCAGATCCGGCCCGCAGAGTCCGAACTCATGGCCCGTCACCCTGCTTGATATTTATATAACAATCCGGCCCGCAACAGCCTAGCCAACTAAATGAGTAAGTCGGCACCTCTCGACGTGATCGCAGCGGGTAGCGCGGGGCAAATTTTGCATGACTGAGATCTTTACCACAGAAGCACCACGGAAAATCGCCAGGGAGAAAATGACTACATGGCAACACGCGATCATGTCGAGAGGCGCCGACGTGGACTGGCCACTATCGTAGCATCTGGCAACTCTGCATTACACGTGACGTCCTATGAGCAGTCTTCCCTCACCACCAACGGTCACGCCAGCGGCCAGTCTCCGTAGGAGTTCGTACTGAGAAGAGGTATGCCATCAAACTTTCTTAGTCTGAAATGTACTTTTATCATTAGGGAATGTGGATCATCTAAAGTGCATTTCTTGCTGCTACTAATACTACTGTAGCTACTTAATGCTACTAACTGATAACCAATGAGATCCTTCCCTCTCTCACTTTAGACCCTAAGTGAGAGAGGAAGGATCTCATTGGTTATCAGTTTAAGGAGAGAAAGTTATCATTGGTTATCAGTGAGGGAGGGAAGGATCTGATTGGGTATCAGCTCTTGGAACCTAAGAGCTTAGAGCTGGAGTGAGGGGCTGGCCAGCATGGAGTTTTTTATTTTCTTAAAATAAAAATCCTTAATATTGTTACCCTAGGTGTTCTACAATTGTCACCAAAAGTAAGTTACTTATCCTCATGGGACATCAAAGTTCAAGAGTAAACAAGAACGAAGGCGATCAACAACGACCTTAGAAGAATGTCGATGCCCATGGTTGATGCAGCCTCAGGCCCCCCTAGCTGAACCCACACGTGTGGCGTGGGCCCGACGCGATGCCGCCACCAGGAAGAGGCAACAGGCCGCGATGCTCCTCCTCAAGAGAATGTCGATGGCAGCATATTCCCGTTCTCCTATGCGAGTATGTGGTTTCCGAGTGAAGACGCTTGGCTGTAGGTCCGAAACTAACCATAGGATAATCTTGAAAATACTCTCATTGTTCCCACACAAAGTTACAATATGAAGATCAGGAAAACCTAACCTACCCTGACCGTAACATAACGTAACCTAACCCTACGTGTTCAAGGGTAAACCCCACATACTCTTCCTGAAAACGGGAATATGCTGCCCGGCAGTGTAGGCGCGAGATGCAGGCAGCGCCCCGCTGAGGCCCTGAAGGAAGCCTTAACCAGGAAATGCATCCCACCCGTCACTATATAGGGTAAACCAAAACCAGGGCGCAACCAGCGACGGGCAGCCAACGCTGACAGGACGCCGCGCGGCAGCCTCGCAGCATGACGCTGCCTTATGGAACACGACGTTTTGATTAGCGACCTTAGCGGGGACGGCGAGTCGTCCTATAATTGGGTATATGAACACAAGGGTCGTCACAAGGGTCGATGGCCCCCCCGGTGAGTGGGTCTACGCCAACGAGGTGCCAATGCTTGACGTGAGCGGCGGAGGCAAGTCTGACGGCGAGGGCGTCTACGCCAACGATATTGACATGGTAGATGTAACTATGGAAAGTGGCCCCGCAGCGAGGGGGACTATCACTGTAACGTAACTAGGATGGAGTGGAAGCGGGAGCGTGAGTCTCGCAGGTCACTAAAGCGAAGGCTGAATTATAAGCAGGAATAACAATGCCTACTCGTGCCGCTAAACGGCCCAGGAAACTTAAGCTCACAGAAAAGTGGTGTAAGGGCAGTGGAGGGACAGAGTGCCCACCAGCACTTAAGGCGGGAATTGAGGCAGCTTGCAGTGGCAGCAGCGGCCGATTCCCCGACATGGCTGGGAGTTTTTTTTTTTTTTTAAAAAAAAATTTTAAAAAATATTTTCCCCTTGGGGGGGTTTTTTCCCCCCAAAAGAAAAATTTAAAAAAAAAAACCCCCCCCCCCGGGGGCCCCCCCCAAAACCCCCCCGGGGCCCCGGAAAAAAAAAGGGGGGGCCCAAAGGTTTTTTGGGGAAACCCCAAAAAATTTTAAAAAAAAAACCCCCCCCCGGGGGGGCCCAAAAGGGGGGCCCCGGGGGGCCGCCCCCAAAAAAAAATTTTCCCCCCCCCCAAAAATTTTTAAAAAAATTTTTTAAAAAAAACCCCCCCCCCCTTTGGGGGGTTTCCCCTTTTTTTAAAAACCCCCGGGGGGGGGGGTTGGGGGGGGGGGGGAAAAAAAAAACCCCCCCAAAAAAAAAAAAACCCCCAAGGGGCCCCGGGGCCCCCCCCCCCCCCCCCCCCGGGGGGGGGGGGGGGAAAAAAAAAAGGGGGGGGGGGGGGTTTTTTTAAAACCCCGGGCCCCCGGGGGGCCCCGCCTTTTTAAAACCCCGGGGGGAATTTTTTAAACGGGGGAAAAAGGGGGGAAAATTTTAAATTTTTTTGGGGGCCCCGGGAAAAAAAACCCCAAAGGGGGAAAAAAATTTAAAGGGGGGGGAAAGGGGGTTTTTCCCCCGGGGCCCTTTTTTAAGAAAAAAACCCCGGGGGGGCCCAAAAGGGGCCCCAAAATTGGGAAAAAAAAGGGAAAAACCCAAAAAAAAAAAAAACCCCCCAAAAAGGGGGTTTGGGGGGCCCCCCTTTTTTTCCCCCCCAAAAAATTTTCCCCCCCCCAAAAAAAATTTTAAAAAAAGGGGGGGGCCCCTTTTTTTTGGGGGAAAAAAAAGGGGAAAAAAAAAAGGGGGGAAAATTTTCCCCCGGGAAATTTTTTTTTTCCCCCCCCCCCTTTTGGCGGGGGGGGGGCCCCCCCCTTTTCCCAAATTTGTAACCCCCTTAAATTTTTGGGTTTTTTTTTTTTTTTTTTTCCCCCCGTTTTTTTATTTAAAAAAATTTTTTCCAAATTTGGGTTTTTTCCCCAAAAAAACCCCCCTTTTTTTTTTTAAAAAGGGCCCTTTTTGGGGGGAAAAAAAACCCCCGGGGGGTTTTTTTTTAAATTTTTTTTTAAAAAAAAAAAAATTTTTAAAAAAAAAAAATTTTTCCCCCGGGGGGCCTTTTAAAACCCCCCCTAAAAGGGGCCCCCCCCTTTCTTGGGGGGGGGAAAAATTTTTGGGGGTAAAAACCAAAAAAAACCCCCCCCCTCCCCCCCCCAAAAAGGGGGGGCCCCTTTTTTTTTTAAAAAGGGGGTTTTTTTTTTTTTTTTTAAAAAAAAAAAAAAACCCCGGGGCCCCCTTTCCCCCCCCAAAAAAACTAAAAAGGGGGGCCCCGGTTTTTAACCCTTTCCCCCCGGTTTTAAAAAAAATTTTTTTCCCGGCCCCCTTTTTTTTAAAATTAAAGGGGGGAAAGGGGAAAAAAAACCCCTTTTTTTTTCCCCCCTTTTTTTTAAAAATTTTTTAAAAAGGGGGGGGGGGAAAAAAAAACCCCCCCCCCCCCTTTTTTTTAAAACCCCCCAAAAAATTTTTTTGGGGGGGGGGAAAAATTTTTTTTTGGGGGGGGGTTTTTTTTTTTTGGGGGGGCCCCCCCCTTTTAAACCAATTTTCCTTGAAAAACCAAAAAATTTTTTTAAATTTTTTGGGGGGGCCCCCTTAAGGGCCAAAAAAATTCCCCCCCCCCCCCCGGGGGGGGTTTTTTTTCCCAAAAATTTTTTTTTAAAAAAGGGGGGGAAAAAAATTTTTTTTTGGGGGGCCCCGGGGGGAAAGGGGGCCGGGAAAAAAAAAATTTTTTTTGGGGTTTTTAACCCCCCCAAAATTTATTTTTTTTTTTTTAAAAAAAAAAAGGGGGGGGGAAAAAAAATTTTTCCCCCCCCCCCAACCCCCTTTTTTTTTTAAAAGGCCCCCCCCTTTTTAAAAAATTGGGGCCCCCAAAAAACCCCAAAAAACCCCCCAAATTTGGAAAAAAAAAAAGGGGGCCCTTTTTTTGGGGGGCCTTGGTTTTTTTAAGGGGCCTTCCCCCCCAAAAATTGGGGAAAAATTTTTTTAAAAAAAAAACCCCCCCCCCAAGGGGGGGGTTTTTTTTTCCCCCCCCCCAAAAAATCCCCGGGGGATTTTTAAAAAATTTTTTTTTAAAACCCCAAAGTTCCGGGGCCCCCCGGGGGGGAAACCCCCCCCCAAAAAAAACCGGAATCCCCCCTTTTCCCCAAAAAAATTTTGGGTTTTTGAAAACCCCCCGGGGCCAAAAAAACCCCCCCAAACGGGGGTTTTAAGGGGGGGGTTTTTAAAATTTTTTAAAAAAAATTTAATTTTTTTTCCCCCCAAAAACCCCTTTTTTAAATTTAATTTAAGGGTTTTTTTTTCCCCCCCCCGGGGGGGGGGGTTTTCCCCCCTTTGGGGGGGTTTTTTCCCTTTTTTTTTAAAAAGGACCCCCCAAAAGGGGGGGGGGGTTTTTTCCCCCCGGGGGCCCCCCCGGGGGGGCCCCCCCCCCCCAAAATTTTTGGGGGTTTTCCCCAACCCCCCCGGCCCCCCCCCCAAAAACCCCCCCCCCCCCCCCCCTTTTGGGGGCCCCCTTTTTTTTGGGGGAAAAAAAAAACCCCCCGGTTTTTTTTTTGGGGGGGGTTCCCCCCTTTTCGGGGGGCCCCGGGAAACCAGGGGGCCCCCCCAAACCCCCAAAATTTCCCTTAAAAACCCCAACCCCCCCCCCCTTTTTTGGGGTTTCCCCCTTAAGTTTTTTCCCTTGGCCTTTGGAGAAGGGGGGTTTTTTTGGAAAAGGAACCCGGGGGTTTTTTGTTTTTTTTTCCCTTTTTTTCCGGGTTTTTTCCCATTTGGTTCTTTTTTTTTTCCCCCCCCCGGGGGGAAAAAAATTTTCCCTTTTGGGCCCCAATCCATTTTTTTTTTTGGGGGGGGGGAAAAAATTTTTTTTTTTGGGGGAAAACCCCAAAAAGGGAAAATCCCTTCCAAAAAAAAGGGGGGAAAAAACCCCCCCCGGGGGTTCCCCGGGCCCCCGGGGAAAAAAAAAAAAAGGGGGGAAAAAAAAACCTTTCCCAAAAGGGGGGGGGGCCCGGGCCCGGGGGGGGGGGGGGCCCGGGGGGGGGGAAAATTTTTTTTTGGGGTTCCCGGGGTTTGGGGGGCCCCTTTTTTTTTTTTGGGGGGGGGGAAATTTTTTTAATTTTTTGGGGGGGTTTTTTCCCTTTTTTTGGGGCCCCCAAAGGGCCCTTTTTTTTTTTTTTGGGGGAAATTTGGGCCCGGGGGAACAGGAAAAAAACCCCCCCCTTTCCCCAAAAAATTTTTTAAATTTTCCCTTTTTTTTAATTTTTTTTTTCCCAAAAAAAAATTTTTTTTTTTTTTTTTTTTTTTTTTGGGGTTTTTTTTTAAAAAAAAAAAATTTTCCCCCCCAAAAAATAACCCCCCCCCAAAAAAAAAATTTTGGGGGGGGGGGGGGCCCCGAGCAAGAGAGGGAAAAAAGGGGTTAGGAGACGAGTCGAGCCCCTCAAATGCCCGTTCCCGGAAAATGGCAAAAGTTTTTCCGCCCTCAACGACAAACAAAGACGGGGCTGTTCTCCTTCCTGGTTCTAAGTGGCTAACTTTGGGAAACATTGACACCAACAAAAAATCTTTTCACCACACAAGGGATGGCGTTCTTTTCTCCAATCGCCCCGGACGGCCACTCTAGGCCCTGCACGGCCCTGAGGGGGGTGACACTCGTTTTCCTCCCCGCACCTACAGGATGCCGTACAAAAAGGGGGACAGCAGTATCAATACGCCCAGTTGATAAAGACGTGGGGAAAGGGCCCGGAATTTGCCCCAGCCAATCCCTCAAAATTCTGAACTGTGGATTGCCCTTTTGGGGCTGGGAAGAGCTTCAGGTTCAAACGCCGGGGTTTATAGATTCCCAAAAACTCTTGGTCCTGCCGAATGTTTTGGCCTTTTCCGATTTTTTCCCCGCCTTCACGGGGGTGAAAAAGGTTGTCCTGTTTTGGCGGGGAGGGGCAAAAAGACGATGGGACAACCTGGAACCACCTTTTGGGGAACCCTCACAAACCCGCATTCTGCGCCTTGGGTGCCATGCCCGACCCCAATTTCCATTGACGGTGGGGTAACAAACCCGGAGCGATTTGGGTCCTGCGTAGATGCAAACCAAAAAAGAGGAGGGGGTGAACCAGGAAGGAAAAAGCTGTTCAGCAAGAAAAAGGGGAAAAAACTTTGATGGTCTGCCCCTACACAGGGGTGCAATCATCAAACACACCAAAAGAGGGTGTCTACCAGGCTGGGCCTTTGGGCCCAAATGATGACCCCCGTCCCGAGCTTTCCCCCACCCGTTAATAGGGGTGGAACAAGAAGCCTGGTGGTGGATTTTAGTATAACCGGACGAAACCCCCACCAGAAGATCAGAAGCTTGCAGGGAACTCTTGCATGTGGCTGCAAGAACGGCTCGGGGGACGCTGCAAATGCCAGAAAGGGGGCTCTTCATTTTACAGCTCTTTTTTCAGTGCCCGGGGGAAAAGTGCTCTGAGTGACGCGGGTCAAGAGAACCCGTTCATTACTGTTTTGGGCAAAAATTTCCAACCCATTACTTGCAATTAGACTATAATAAGCTATTGTGTGTACCTCTGCTTTCCTACAAAAAAAGAAAAAATAATTTGGGGTTTTTTGACGCACTTTACGAAGGGGGGCCTGATTTCAAAATCCCTAACATGACCCTAAAAATTTTTTTTCTTATTTTTTTTGCCCCCAAAATAAATAATTAAATTTTCCATTTCAATGTTTTGTGGACAGGAAAAAATTTCTGATGTTGATTTATAAAACAAAGGAAAAACATTCACCAAAACCCCTAGAATTGGAATTTTTAAACCCACAATATCAAAGAATTTCCCAAAAAACGATGGCCGCCATTTTTTTCCAGGTCGTCTGGATGGCCCCAAATTTTAAAAATAAACCCTGAAAGGAAAAGTCTAACCCGCGGAAACCCAAATTTTCCCTGCCTTGTTTCATAAAAAACCCCAATACTTTCAACCCAAACTGCCCCGACTATTTTCGCGGTGGGCAAAACGCGGCAGGGACGCCCCTTTGGGCTGCCCCCAAACCCCGCACCAAGACGCCCTTTGCTTCAGAATGGAGAGTGCCCACCCCGTAAAGCCGGGAATTCCTTTTTTATGATTATTTAAAATGAAAAATGGGAAAGTTGCAACAAGGGGTGGCCCCCCTCGAGGCGCCCGGACAAAAACCAGGGGTTAAAAAAGATGTGAAAACCATGGGGGAAAGGGGGCGGCTTTTAACATTTTTGGGGAAAATCGCGCATTACCCTTAATTTTATCAAGAAAAAAAAAAGGAACACGTGCGTCAGAGGGGAAAAGGGGTTCCCCGGGAAAAACAAAAGTGGCCGGTTCCCCCCCGGTAGGGGGCCCGCTTCGCATGGTGGTTCGTTCCCATGTGCCCGTGGAGCGTGGCGCATCTTGCCATGAGGACTTGAACAAGCTTGCTCCTCAAAACGAAAGCTAACGAACATCACCGTTTATGCGGCAAGACGCTTGCAGGTCAAGAGAACAAAAGTTTCCTTACGAGGAGGAAATGGAAATAGAAAAAACTTTCCGTGCCGCTAAACGGGCGAAGGTAATGACGCGGAGAAATGAACATCTAGAAAACAAGAGTGGAGGCCGCCCTCCTATTGGAAAAACGAGGATTCCACCTCCACAGGTACAAGGGTTAGGAAACAGGCAGGTCCCAGGAGACCCATTCGCTTATCCCCAGCCGATCCAAAACACCACAAAGTGAGCTTAACGCACATAAGTGGAAGTCGTCCTCCCAGTGGAGGAACAAATAACCCACCGCCACAGATCCGAGGATGAGAGAAAACTATAGGTCCCAGAGGACCCAGTCGCCGATACCTGGCAGGTCCCAACACTGGGCCAACAGTCATACGTCACATATAAGAGAATGTATAACTGGCCTGCCAATGGAAGGACGGGGAACCCGGGACCAGAAATATGAGGGTCAGAGAAAACTGCAGGTCCCAGAGGACCTGCTCACTGATTCCTGACTAGTGTAAAAAACTGCCACGGACTTTGATAGGAACGCTTGAAGAAGAAACATACCCTAAGCTAAAGTTAAAGCTAGAAAGAAAACAAAACAAATTTACGTAGGACCGAAGTAATCAAGTTGGCCAGCTCAAGATAAAGAGACAGAAGGTAACGTCACCTCCCCGGGGCGTCGAGGCAAAATCAGTCCTTTGTGCGCATGACGTCAATGGGTATCGCGCCAACGGCGCCACCGTTCAAATTTTTATGGCCTCACTCAGGCCTCACCGCCGACCCGACACCTGACACGCCTGACACCTCCCACTATCTATCTCTATCTCTATCTCTCTCTCTCTCTCTCTCTCCCTCCTTTTTTTTTTTTTTATTTAAACTGTTAGTACATTTGGTGTTATTATAGCTAAAGCTCAAGGTTTTACACTAGAGCTATCTATAGCTACATATAATATAAAAAAGACATTTTATATTTAATAATAAATTAGGCCATCAACCAGCAGTTCACCCCCCGCTTAAAGTCTTGTAGCGAGGCGTGGTGGTGGAGGTCGGTTTGGTGAACTAACTGGTTCCACAGACGGCCGTAGCGGGGTAAGAAGGAACGTAGGTGGTGCTCTGTCCTGGAGAAGAGCACTGTCACTTGCTCCTGTCTGTGTGGGGCGACACGGGTGGAGTGAAGGGGCGGCAGGGGCCTGGGAAGCTTGATGGCTGCCAGGTGGGGCGTGTGGAGATTTAGTGCCTTGTACATGACACATAAACCTGCCACATCCCTGCGCTTCTGGAGGGGATGGAAGGAGTCAGGCGCGTGGTGGGGACGTTTATCGCTAACCAGTCGCTGGGCTCTTCTCTGGACGCGGTCTAGTGTGGCCAAGTAAGAGGACGGGCAGAAAGACCATGCTAGGGGGGAGTATTCCATTAGGGGACGTACTTGAGCCTTGTACAGAACCTCAACCCCCTTGGCATCTAGAAGGTGGGAGATGCGCCGGACACAGCTGAGTCTCCAGGCCGAGTTTTTAGCTACTCTCCTGGCATGACTGGTGAAGGTCAGTCCCGCGTCAAACTCCACCCCAAGGATGGAGATGGATCTCTGAAGGGGGAGTGATCTGCCCTCAAGCCGTATGTCCGGTGCAGGCAGGTTGGTGATGTCTTGCCTGCGGGAGATAAGCAGAGCCTGGGTTTTGTCAGGGGCCAGGCTGACCTGCCATCGACTACTCCAGGTGACGATGTTGTCCAATGCCAGGTTGATGCGGCACACCGTGTCCTGCCAGTCACGTCTGTCGCAGGGGAAGGCAAGGGTGCAGTCATCAGCGTAGGCCTGGGCCTCAGGAATGAGCTGGAGAATGTCATTGAAATAGACATTCCACAGAAGAGGCCCGAGTACGCTGCCCTGCGGGACGCTGGCGTGGATGGGTGGAAGTGTGGGCGTTGATCACTACCCGTAAGGTCCTGTCATGCAGGTAGTCCTGGATGAGCTACAGTAGGGCGCCGCGCACTCCCAGGCTCCTCAACTTGGCAGCGAGACCTCGGTGCCACACCCTGTCAAAGGCTCCGGCGATGTCCAAAGCCACGACAAAGGTGTCCATTCCTCTATCCAGCGAGTGGTTCCAGGAAGCAGACTGCAGGAGGAGCAGGTCTGCAGCTGACCTTCCCTGCTTGAAACCAAACTGCTTGGAGTTGAGGAGATGGTGGGCGTCCAAGAAGGTGTTGATCTTGGCGGTGATGAGGGACTCCAGGATTTTCCCAACAATGGTGAGGAGGGAAATTGGGCGGTAGTTCCTTGGGTCCCGTTTGCTGTTTTTTTTTTTGGATGGTCACCACTCTTGTCTCTTTCCATTGCGTGGGCCACTTGCACGAGGAAAGAAGGGTGGTTGAGATGCAGGTGAGTGGTGGAGCGAGCTCGGGCACACATCCCTTAGTAGTGAGGGCCCTGTATTGTTGTCGGCACCTAGCGCCTTTGGTGGCTATTTGACCGCAGCTGGATGTTCACTTCTTATTGACTGCGAGACTCTTACAGAGAGGCCTGGTGAGGGGATGGTATGTCTGGAGGCCGCGTGAGGGGTACTGGCACCCACATCTCTCTGACTGCCAACAGCTCACCTGTCCCAGACAGCTCTCCCGTTTGGTCTGGTCGGCGGAATGGTGTTGCAGCACCCTTGCTGCTGCTTCACTCACACCACCCACCCTCTCTGTCTCTCTCTCCCTGTCTTCCTTTACCCTTTCTCTCCCTTGTCTGGTCTCTCTTTGACCTGACACATGGTTCCCTTGCACTTCTTTCTCCTGCTTCTGTTGAGTTGGGGTCTTGTACCGCAGCCAGTCTCGCTCTCTCTCTCTCTCTCTCTCTCTCTCTCTCTCTCTCTCTCTCTCTCCCCCTCTCTCTCTCTCTCTCCCCTTCTCTCTCTCCTCTCATCTCTCTCTCCTCTCTCCTCTCTCTCTCTCCCTCTCTCTCTCTCTCTCTCTCTCTCTCCTCTCTCTCTCTCTCTCTCTCTCTCTCTCTCTCTCTCTCTCTCTTATTCTCTCATCTCTCTCTCTCTTCTCTCTCTCCTCTCTCTCTCTCTCTCTCTCCCCCCTTCTCTCTCTCCTCTCTCGTCCTCTCTCTCTCTCTCTCTCTCGCTCTCTCTCTCTCTCGCTCTCTCTCTCGCTCTCGCTTCTCTCTCTTTCCACATCTGTTATGCAAGATGAATGTGAAACTGCAGTCTCCCGCTCTCTTTATCTCTGGTTGTCTATCTCTATCTCTGTTTGCAGTCTCGATCTCTCTCGTATTGCAAGAAGATTTAATGTGGGACTGCAGTTCTCTCTCTCTCTCTCTCTCTCTCTCTCTATCTCTCTCTCCTCTCTCTCCTCTCTCTCTCTCTCCATCTCATGCCTCTCTCTGCTCCAGCCTCTCTCTCTTCTCCTCTCTCTCTCTTTCTCTCTCTATATCTCTCTCTCCTCCTCCTCTCTCTCTTCGCTCTCTCTTCTCTCTCTCTCTCTCTCTTCTCTCTTCTCTCTCGCTCTATCTCTCTCTCTCTTCATCTCTCTCTATCTCTCTCTCTCTCTCTCTCTCTCTCTCTCTCTCTCTCTCTCTTTAGTAACATTTCGAGGTCAGGTTTAGTGTTATTTATCTCAATACGTGTTCAAAGCGTAAACATATATTGCCACGTTCATTTAGTTTATATGCTGCAATGTTTTTGAGGTGGATCTTATGTAGTTGTGAGTTGTAAATATTGCACGCAGATATTTTGTCATTTATCAAGTTTGGTTGTTTTTATTTTTTCAACTTTTTTCTGGTATCATAATTCTTTTCTTGTAATTTTTCCTTCATTCATTTTAATCTTTTAGTTTTTTTCTTACAATCTATTTTTAATTTTTTTACATTTTTTTATAAACTTTTACAGTACACACATTTTTTGCTTTTCATTACTCCTGCATTAATTTTCTTCTTTTGGCTCTTTTCTTTCATTTTTTGTTTTGTTTTGTGTGTTTATGGATTGAATTCTCTCGACTTTTCTTTCTTTTGCATTTTCTTCTTTCTTGTTTTTTGATGACTGATTTATTTTGCTTGTTAACATGTATTCTTTCTTATTTCCTATTTTTTACATTTTAAATATTTTATTGTTTTATTATCTCTCTTTTTTGTCCAATCTTTTATTTTCTTATAAAATTATGTGATATTTCTTTCATCTTTTTCATTTCTTTTTTTATTATATTTCATATTTATGATTTTTTTTCTTTTCATTTATTTATTTCCAATTTTTTTTTATTTGTGTTATTTCTTTTATCCTCTTTTTTTTCATTCACTTATCACATTTACTTTTCCTTAACCTACCTTACTCCTACGTACTCATTACGTATTTCTACTTACTCACTTACATATACCTGCTTACTCACTTACTTACTCTACTTACTCCTACTTACTCCTATTTACTCACTTGTCATACCTTACTTACTCACTTACTCCTACTTACTCACTTCTTACTCCTACTTAGCACAACTACCTATTTAACTCACTCTTACTTTTTACTTAAAAACTCTCCAAAACCACGCAACATAATATTCATAAGACTCTTTATAACATAAAAAGTGTTGTATATTTTACTTTTATTCATCTCACTGGATTATTTTCATATATTCATTTCCATATCATGTATGATGTGTTGAATTAATTGGTTTATATCATTGAAGATATGATTTGTGTTACCTTGAAGTTGTTGTGTGTGTGTGTGTGTGTGGTGTGTGTTTAAAGGTGTGTCATACAGGTGTGCTTATAAGACAGATGGTGTGGTGTATACAAAAAAAATGAATACACGCCTAAAAAACAAAATATTCACCTTCTTCTGCCTTCTGCTCGTCCCCCTTCTTTCCCTTTTCTCTTTGGATTGTTTACTTAAAAAGATTGTTTCATTTGTTTTTTCGTCTTTCAACCTGTCTTGTTTGCTTGCGGGCTAACCTTTTAATCAGTTTTTTTTATTTTACCTCCTAGCGAGCGAGTGACGAGGAGAGAGAGAGAGAGAGAAGAGAAGAGAGAGAGAGATGAGAGAGAGATGAGAGAGAGAGAGACGAGAGGAGAGAGAAGAGAGACGATGAAAGGAAGGAGAGAGAGAGAGCGAGAGAGGGAGAGAGAGAGGGAGAGAGGAGAGAGAGAGATGAGAGGAGGTGTGAGAGAGAGAGAGATTGAGAGAGACTGGAGAGACGAGAGAGAGAGAGAGAAGAGATGAGAGAGAGAGAGAGAGAGAGAGAGACGATCGGAGAGAGAGAGAGACGAGAGAGAGAGAGAGAGATCCGCTTGTATATAATGGGACTTAATAAGATTTTGTGATGTCTTACATTGCAATTTATGCCGGCATCTGATTAACATCTGATCGCTGTTTGCTAGGAAGTTTCACCTATAAATTTTTTTTTTTTTTTTTCCGCAGTAATCAATCAGATCAATGTCGGTAGTTGAAACTAAATCTAGGATACTATTATCAATTGTAGGCTCAATGGACCACCTGATTTAAATATACTTCGTTTTACCATATCAAACAATCGCATATTTCTCTATCAGCAGAATATTATCAGTTTATACGAGTAGGTAAAATATCCACATAGAATTGTATCGTTATATTGTTGACAACGGACTTTTCTCGTCAGAGAGGAGGCAATCGACTTCCGCAATTTGATTTGGGAGAGGACGATATCTTGTCCCAATAGTTAGGAATTTACAGTTTAGCTTAAGCTTTGGTTGACTGAGTCATAATGAGCTGTTGATTTCACTTTATCGATTTCGATTTCTGAAATTATCTTGATTGTAAGAATGACGCCTCCACCTGCTTTATGCGTGAGACAATTTAGGAATGTCTATAGCTGGAATGCTATTTCAAGCTAATAAGTGTTTCTCTTTTGTGTTGACCCAAACTCTCAGTGATTACTAACGTATCTGGCGTTTCGGCAAAAACGATGCTAATCAATTCGTTTACGCTTTAAATAATGCTTCTGGGATTTGTGTAGAGTAATTTAAGTTATTAGTAGTTTGGATAACCTTGCGTGAGGGTTTACAGCAGGGTGTATAGGGTCCAGTGTAACAGGGCGCTTGATTAAGTTACTTTGATTCGTATTTGAGGAAACGGAACGTGACCCAGGTTTGCTGTGGGGTAAGAAAAGGGGTTAAGTGATGCTTGCTACCGCCGTCCGCTCGTCGTTTTTTGATCTGTAAGAAGAAAACTTTATCATGTAGCAGACGTTCCTAATCTGCGTGGCCATTTTTTAACGGGGCTGAGGTGGAGTCCATCACCCCCAAACAGGGATGGCGATCACTCATACCAGGATGGGGTCCGAGCATAGACATCTATCCCAGACAGTTTGCAGAAATTCGCTCTGTGCACAAAGAGACCTTAGCCGGTATTGTGCGCTTGAACGCTTTGTCGTAAAAGCGTCGGCAACCCACCTAGGAGGAGGAGGAGGAGGAGGAGGAGGAGGCAGGAGGAAGGAGAGAGGAGGAGGAGGAGGAGGAGCAAGGAAGAGAAAAAGAAGAAGAATTAATGAAAATCAGAGGTGTGGCTTTACCTTTGCAAACACACACAACACACACACACACACACACACACACACACACAACCACACAGCACACACACACAACACACAAAACACACACACAACTCACAACACACAGAGGTGGGCACCGCAAACGAAAATCCACTTTCGCAAACGCAATCCGCAAACCCCAACCTTACGTTCTCCGCAATCCGCAGGTACGAAAATGTTCTGAGTTCACACTTCACCGACAAGTCCGCAAACCGCAAACTGACCCCATATATATATTCTCGTCAATCCCCAAAAGCAAGACACTGGAATTTGGAAAGACTTATGGTCAGTTAGTTTTACGTGTGCCTATGCTAACTCCTCTCCTGCCAGGATTTCGGTTCATAAGAAAGCAGAACTGTTCTATATAGAGTTTCGCCGGTACATACTCGCCAAATTATTTTCTATTCTCTCTATCTCTCTTCGCTCTCTCTCTCTCTCTCTCTTCTCTCTCTCTCTTCTCTTCTCGCTCTCTCTCTCTCTCTCTCTCTCTCTCTCTCTCTCTCTCTCTCTCTCTCTCTATCTCTCTCTCCTCTCTCTCTCTTCTCTCTTTTTTTTAATTTATTAGACAACTGAATCGTATACATGGGGCTACAAATAGCAAAGAGGTTGTTGAAGGCAATGGGGGCAGAAGCTAAAGATGTCCACTGTACCGGCGGGACATCTATCTGAAAAGCTATGCCTATAGGATAAACTCTAAATATATAAATGTTACAGACTGAGGGTTCACTCTCGTCACAGGCACTTTTCAGACGCTCATTGTTTACACGTACACTGTGTCACTGTGTCAATGTGTGTCACTATGTGTGTGTGTTACTCATGTATCATTATTGACACGACACTGTGTATCGCCTTACGGGCAACTAAGGCTGATGTAAGCGGCACCATCTGTGGGCCCGCCAACTTCGCTGCTGGGGTGGTCATGCAAACGAATCCACCTCACCCGTGAAGGTGTTTCCCACAGTGTTTGCACGCCGCGTGACCCAAGTAAAGGTCCGCTGGCCTCAATCACACGGTGTGGTTCCTCGGGGCCTCGAGGAGGGAGATCACTACGCTACGTCCTCGTTAGCGCGCTCTACTCCTCAACGGGACCCGGAAGTCTCAAAGGTGGGCAAGAGTGTTGCAACCGAGGGCCCTTGTGCAAAACACTGTGAGGGTTACTGATTCTCCTCCGGTGCCCCAGGCTGTCAGTCTGGGGAGCGGGGATCAATCCCGCCACTGCTCACTGCTGTAGTCGTTGTTGTTGTGTTGCTGGTTTGGAGCTGCAGGCTGATGTTGTTGTTGTCGTCGATGTGCTGCTGCCACTGTTCCAGCACGCGGGCGGGAACGTTCACCCTGTGATATTGGTCGTCCTGGCTTTGGGTGGTATGAGGCGCTCAGCACGCCTATGCACTTTGTCCAGCAGGACAGGTGACTGGGAATACCTCTGCCTCCAGGCGAGAGGACTTGTCTCCATGACGGGCCTTCACTTGGGGCCTTTATACAAGGCCGCATAGCGAGGAACAGTCAGCGTCGAGCAGGCGGCCTTACTCGGCGGCAGGAGAGTCACCCTCAGGGCAGGATCGCCGTGCCACTGTATCCATCGGTGGCGGTCAAAAGCGGAGCCTGGACCTGTATACACCTTCCACCCCCAGGATGTTGATGAGTCCTTGATGGCAAGGGTATCGTCCCAAACTTCAGTTTCCCCGTCGTAGGTAGCTTGGGTCACTCTCGCTCAGAACGTGATATAAACCATGGCCTGGATCTTCTAGCAGCAAACTTGACTTGCCCTCCGGTTCTTCCCCAGGCTCTCTCTCTTCTCTCTCTCTCGCTCTCTCGCTCTCTCTCTCTCTCTCGTCTTCTCTCTCTCTCATCACAGCACGCTAAATATGCTCTTTTTGACCGGATTGTTATATCATAATTCTTAATTAGATAATAAATAAATAGTATAATAATAATAAATATATACAGAACAATAATAACAATAATAATAACCCCCCCCAAAAATTAATGACAAAGTAGAAAAGAGACAAAGTAAAAGTAGTCAAATCAACTAGATAAAGAAGATTTTATGAATAATTTAGTGTTTTGATTGAGAATAACAATGCTGTGACTTTCTTCATGAACTTGTACTTATGTGATTGGTGGTGATTTGCCAACACCTTAACATATATATAGGGGGATAAAAAATTTCCAAATAGAAGGACTTTAAATAAAAAGAACTTTTCAATACATATAGTATAAGAAGAGCCATGGAGGAAGATCTTTATATCAATAGTGGAATCTGTGGTTTCATTAGCAGAATTCATTTAACTGAAAGGGTGTCAGTGTGAGCACACGGTTTGATTGATTTATATGCTGCAGGACATATATGGTTTAATAGAATAAGATAAAGAGTTGTATATGTTATTAGTATAATTCAATGGGTAGCCCCCCCCCTCCCCCTTTCCTCACTCCAAGAAAGCAAATGAACAGAGTGACAAGCACCGGAGACACACTCGAAAGATGCACGTGAGGGAATCTCACCCGTGAGGGCCGCGAGCTCCTCACTCCTCGAGCAGGGACCAGTCCACCGCGACAAGCCTGCTGGCTCGCTACTTTGGCCGTGTATTGCAGCAGTGTGCCGAGCCCAGATCACAGCCACAGCAACAAACCGACCTGGAGGAGGCGCCACGGACGTAACCACCGCCCCAGGAGGAACAGCGACCAGCACCACCGCACGGCGCAGTGGTCAGGAGTTGCGTCCAGCGTTCTGTAAAAGCGGCCCAAGCGTGGGCGGCCACCATACGCACCGGTTCAGCAGAAACACCCCACCCCCCAAACAAAAAACCACAGATGGTGCTGTCTGCCCTCCACGCACTCGCCGACACACACTCACAGTGCCCACCGTCCCCGGCACCTCCTCCTCGGAGACCTCACAGTAGTACTTATCCCGATCGCCTGTGCGCTCGCCTGCAGGAGGGCCGCGCACCAGGGCAGCGACCAAATAGCTGTCTGTGACCAGCACGAAGGCCACACACGCCGCCCCCTGCCCAACGCTCGTCACCTAATCAGGGCGCACAAGAAAAGGCCAGACAGGAAGGGCACGGTGTCTTCAGCAGTGCTCGTACACGCACACAGGCCGTGCCGCCCTGCATGCCAGGTTGGCGCAACCACCCCAGCCACGGCGGGCAGCGAGGAGCATGTGGCTGTCTCGACGTCCAAGCAAGGGTGTCTCGCGGAACCATGGAGAAGGTCGGCAACTGAAGCTAATGGTTGAGACAGTCGCTTGTCTCAACATGCGGAGGACGATGAGGCCGCGTTGCGTCGTCGTCACTTGGTCACGTCAGAGGAATGGCACAGAATCTCGTAAATCCTGGGAAAATTCTCCTCGTCGCTGCTTCTTCGTCATAATACACCGACCGAGGGTGGAAGTATCACATAATTTTGTTTCCATCCCTCGGTGGGGGAGAGGGGGCAACACACACCAGGACTGTTGCATTGAGGGCTGACCTCACAGCGGTTCCTCCCATGCGGAGGATGCTGCGCTAAGCCACGGTTGGTGGTCCTTGTCTTACCAGGACAGCAATAAGCCATCCATGAGAACGCACTCCGATGAGATGTTCTCAAACGCAAAGTCGCCATCATCAACTTTGTCGAAGATGTTTGCGAGGGGTGACCCTTGGCAATGGTCTTGTAGACCCCGCGCTTCACCTGTACATCATGGCCGGACCGTCCGCCGCCGCTCCATGTGCAGGCTACATTCCGAAGTCGGCGCCGAAAGCTCTGCCTCCGAGTTTGCAACTTCCGTGTTCCCCGTGTCGCCCGGGAGCATCTGCCACGTGTCAGGCCGGCACGGTGTGCACGCCACCGGAAAGAAGGTCCTCCTGCAACCAGCGAAGCAGCCGCCTTGCGCAGTCGGTCGTGAAGGTGGACGCTCGTCAGCCACCCCTGAGGACGAGGAAGTTGCCAAACTGCAGGAATATTTCCGGGAGATATGCATGGTTCGCTCGATTCTTGCAGACGTAGGAGGCACACACGGTGATTGAGGGTACTGGCGTGGCACTTGAACATTTTCTTTTCTCAACATGACCAAATTATGGGAGACTCGTGCTAACTTCAACCGTGTGATTGGAAACGCGGCAGCCGCCTGCGCTAGGCAGGACAGCATGGAGCCTGTGTGTGTGTTTGCTGCACCAGGTTGAGTTGAAACCCTTCCTCCCCTTCCCCCACCACCGCCGCTCGGACCAATAGGAGAGCTCAGATATCAAGACAAGGACCAATCAGAAGACACCCGAGGGTATCTTCAAACAGGGACACACGCGGCCAGCAAAGCAAAGATCTAAGGTTCCAAGAATGGACGTCATCTTTTCAATGTTTCCTGAGCGACGCCCCGCCCTTCGCTCTCCTCCTTGACTCGAGACAAAAAAAAAAACCCCCCCCCCCCAGGCATCTTACAGGCGCCCCCCCGCCTCCCACTGGGCTCACCCCCCAATCCAACCCCTCCTTTCCTTCCCTTGATCTCGACACCCATACATTTTCAAAGTTTCTAAAAATGTTCCCTGTCGAGCGGGCAATGGACTGTCCCCTTGAACAAGGGATGGGATATGTGGGTGTCTTGAGTCGCAGCCTTACCCATTAAATAATATAAATAATAGTAATGTTCCGTAGTCAGATCATAATAATAATTATGATTATTATATAGGTAATAGTAATAATAATAATAATGATAATAATAATAATATATTCATAAGTATTCTTTTTTCGAAAGTCACAGAATAGAGATATCGTGCGGAAAACACACAAACAACACACACACACACACACACCCACACCACCACACACACACACACACACACACACACACACACACACACACCACACACCACACACACACACACACACACACACACACACACATAACTAACATAACTAACCTAACTAACACTAAAAGTCAAGTATTGGTAGTGTCTTGTTTGTCTCACTGAGTATAAGAAATACTTTACGGCTTCATTTACCTTCGTTATACTCGTCGTCGCCCGGGGCATCAAAGCAATAAGGCCGCATCATCATTGCCCAAATTGCTAGGCATATTTTTGCTTCAGTGCAGCGAACCGGTTTTTTTGTTTCTCGGAATTTTGAATATTGTATTTACCAATTGCGTGGGGTTACCGTCAATTATATTGGAAATCTTATGTTCTTGATTGTTAGTTTCCTGTAAAATACATACATATGTATGGTGTTCTTGATACGTGTCGCTGTGTTATTGTACTGTAATTTTGTATTTATTTCCCATGTGTATAATTCATGGCTTGGTTTGAAAATCGAGGCTTTCACAACAGTACGATCCACTAGCAGTACAAGAAGTCAAGTGGTATTCAGGAGTTTGCCAAGGTCGATAGAGGTGAAGCGGGAGTGCTGATGATGTAAAATTAGATCCTTAAAGTTTTGCTTCTCCTTATAGCTACGTAATGATGCTTCACACAGTCCCGACTATCCTTGCGATTATGCAGAATGGTATCGGCAAAAAAGAGAAGAATGGACAGGAAAAAATAATGCAAAATTTGAAGCCTTCCGAATCTTTGCGGAATTTTTACGAATGGTGCGAGTGCTTGCGAATTTGTCTGCCGATCATTGCGGCATGTTATACGAATCATTTAAAAAAAATTTCTCCTTGAGAATTTCTTACGATGTTGCGAAGCGTGGCCATTGCGACATCCAGTTGTGCGAGTTGCTGCGGAACACCTTAGAAAGAAGCGATTGCGCAATCAATTGATCATGGCGACTGCGTTCTTGTCCACTTGTTCTCCAGTCGTCGGCAGTACCAATCTAGTCAGTTAATCATGCCAAGAGGCGTCAGAGGGGCTCCAAGAAGGGGAGGAAGTCTTCTATCCCTCAGCAACAAGACTCTTCACCATCGAAGGCTTCCAGCGAAAAGGTCTGCTTCTGCTGTGAAGAATCCTCTCCCTTTCCCAAGAAGGCTGTGCGAAGGCCAAGCCATCCTCTCCACAGCGTTGACTCTGAGCCTGAGTCGGTACAGGTCAGACTGACCGTTCACGCTCTTGCCTGGCAATCACGCCCCTCTCGACTAGTCCACGGCCAGCGCGGTCCCCAACTCCTCATCTCACCGTCCAGAAGTCCAATGGGAAGTCCAAGAAGCTGCCCGCTCGGAGTGTCCCCTCAATGAGCAGCAGCAGGATGTGATGTTTGAGTGCTTGAACAAACCTCAGCCATTTATGACTCAAAACATTCCAGACCGCAGCCAGGAGTCTGATGATGACATGCAGGAGTCTGATGTTCGGAGGCAGTCGAATGTCAGTCCTGGCAGTCTCTGCACTCCAACCGCTTCTGCCGAGTCTCCGCCAATTCCGCCAGTCCACCAAGTATGGCAAAGGGCGGAAAAGGTGAAGGGGAAGGGACGCTGCAGATGCATCCCAAAACCTCTGCCCAGTTGCGTTCGCTGACAACCACAAGTTCCAGACCCGCATCTTGGACATAGTCAAGAACATGGCGCCCCCCCATGGACCTCAGCGCCCAGGGCTTGATGGACTACACATGGCGTCGTACGCAGATGAACGAGGAGTGAAGGATTTGAGGCAGCAAAGTCTTCCATGTCAGGCCGTTTCTGACATGGTGAGTATACATTTTAAATCTATATCATGAAATTTTGTTTATATCATTAGAGTTTTTAAAGATGGTCATTTTGGCATATTATATAAAATATTATATCTAAATATATATAGCCTACAGTAAGTTTATAAACTTCTAATAATTATATTATTGAAATATATATATAACATAGCATTTTATATGTATTGTATTTTAGAGTCTTACCTTTTTTTATATGTTTCTGTCTTTCAGGGCTCATCAGAGGGAGAGGCCAGGTGTCCCAGTCGGCAACCACGTCTCAGTTCATCTGGCTCGCAGCCGGGTACATTCTGGGTACCAGGGGACGTCCTCCCAGGGGGACAGTAGGCGGTAGCGGCGAGTGCTGGATGAGATGATGCTGGATTCAGCCTGGTCCTCATTCCTGGTCTGGCAAGTCATTCCACAAGCTGAGTCCTGGCCAGTCCCAGAACGCACAGTGGATGCACCAGTACCAATTTCAGTAGCCGTCGCCTCACAACTTCGCATGCCGTTGCCACAGCAGCCCCCACAGCAGTTTCGTGTTGCGTCACCGCAGCAGGTGCCACACCATTTTCTCTGCACCGCAAGTAGCAGCAGCCACTGTAGTTTACACCGGCGTCACCGCAACAGCAGTTCCTGGCAAACAGCAGCAGTTCCTGCGTCGACCCAGTTGGTGCCACGCACTCGATCTTGAGCAATTACACAGTGGTAAGAGTGGTCGTGCAGGGCCACCACGAACAACACTACAAGCACGGTGCGTCGCGAATGCTTTGAACACGTCGGACTCAATTGGGATCGGTGATGTCCAAGTGCATTTAGTGTGCCCATCAGTGGAAAGTATGAGCACGCTGGGGACCTATCTACGCCCTCTCTGATGTGGACTCTGCTAAATACACCACATCCACCCCAAGAACAAGGCGAAGGAAGACAAGTGAAAGTTAAACCGTTAAATTGTGCATTTGTGCCATACTATGTGTGTTTTGTACAATATGTGTATAACAGTGCTTGTGGGCCCTTCGGACCCCATGTATTGATGTTTGGAGTAGACTGTAGTAGTTTATAATAGTAGACAACATTGATTGCAAAAACTCCAATCGTGTTAGTTGCTGTCGTTGGCATGAGTCAAAAGTGCCTCGGGGTAGACCACTAGTTCCCGTGTGATTACAATCCTTTGTGTTCCGTGTGATTCCAATCCTTTGGTTCCGTGTGATTCCAATCCTTTGTGTTCCGGGTGATCCAACACACACACGCACACAAACGTTTAATTTAGTCCATGGTATTACTGAGTTGTGGACTGTGGCAGGACATTACCGCAGAGATTTTTCCTGTAATCTTAATACTCCTAAACGTGTTTTAGCCCCAAAATACCCTTCAAAATTTATTCAATCGACATGGAATCCAAGCCGCTTTACCACCTACAACTATTTGGCATTTTTAGCCTTTTCTCATCAAAATTGAATTTACAGTTTCGGCTACACAAAACAGACACACACACACACAGACACACGGCTACTCCTATAGTATATTAGATGATTGTTATTTGAAAATTTACTTGTTTGCTTTATTTAATTAAAGTTTAATAGTCAATATATATAATATAATAAGTCCCAAAAATAATATATTTATTATACATATAAAAATACATCAAAGTCACAAATTGTATTAATTTCATTTCATGAAATGTCTAAAAATTGAGTCAAAAATTATTCTTTTCAGAACTCAACAAATACTCCCGAAAGAGTTTTACAACAAAGTTTCCTGTGTTATTAAAATGTATTCATTATAAAAATTAATCAATATGGGACTTTGATTTATTTTTATAATGAATACATTTTAATAACACAGGAAACTTTGTTGTAATACTCTTTCGGGAGGATTTGTTGAGCTCTGCAAAAAAAATGGTTTGATGTTGACTTTAGACAATTTGGTCTTGCCATAGGACTGATCCTGCGGGGCTGTTGAAATACAGCTTGAGATACTCCCGCTCCTGCTTTGCCTTGGTGGATTATCTTGTTGGGCCTCTGGCTTGCTCCATATCATGCATGTTTGCATTCTGCCGCCATTCACCAGGGATCAGGTTGCCGTTGGCACTCTTGGTCTGCCAGTGCGTGATGGTGTCTGGGATTCGCATGTGGAGCAGGTTCTGCAGGACATACATGTCTTCACGCTGAGCGGGTTTACTTCAAGGTCCTCTGCTGCAGTGTGGTGAGGAGAACTTGCCAAGCGGGGAGAGCCATGATGCCAAAGGCCTTCTACACCACGCGACGCCACGGGATAATCCGGTAGTTGGCAATCTTCTCCTCGTAGACTCATGTTGCCGGCCGGAGTAGGGCTTCATCATGTAGGACTTGAGTGCAAAGCGTCATCAGAAGCATGAAAGGAGGGGTGTGGGTTTGTCATCATTGGCAATGGCCGCCATCATCAGAAGTTGATATCTCCACTCTCCGGACTTCTTGCAGCAGACGGAATTGTAGATGTGTGGGCATCCGACTGCGTCCAAACGCCACCAACACAGCCCAAAAAAAACGGTAATTGGCATCACCAATCCCATGAGCAACGATGGACAAAGAAGCCCTGGTAGTTGAAGCAGTACTCAGAGCCTGAGTGTGGGGTCTCTTGATGCAACGTGCTTCCGTTCCTAGGGGCACCGCAGGCGGGGGCACATCCGCCGTCTCCTGAAGGTCTTCAGAGGATCGCCTTCCATCATCCTTCGTATTAGGGGCAGGAACGCCTTGTCCAGGAACTTCGTCCAGGATGGCTTGGAACACCTCTGGCACGAACAGATGATGCTGTTGTGTGCCCACACGGGAAGGCCGTACGCTAGGTCACATAGAGTTTGCCTGTCGCCAAATGACGCAGGTCACAGCCAACTTCAGACCAGCTTATCTTGGCAACACCGTACCAGGTGTGGATGGTGATGCGAAGCATGCTGCGGTCCAACAGCTCATCAAAGAGGCCGGCTTCCAACCTGGTGAAGTTCTTGAAGTGGTTCCGGGTCCGTTCAGGCGCTTAGACTCTCCATGAGGCTGTAGTAGTGAGGAGTGCCACACAACGCTCTCCGTGTGAGAGACATTTCTTCACCAACACGATCTTGGCTTCTTGGTCTTTTGGGTTTTTACGCTGAAGCCTTCTTCTTCTTCTTGGGTTCTTGCGCGCAGCAACAGAAAGCTGTGTCACAACAGCATGTTGATATATAGAAATGAGAGTGGAGCCACATGTCTTGCGGCATCAGCAAATGAATACAAATGATTGAAGGAGAAGGGGAGACCAGGCATTATTTTATACCCATTTTGGGCTACCCTAGCGACACTACCCGGTCCGAAATGAGCAATATTCGCATAAAATCGCCATTTAGTTGCAAGACATTTGCAATATATTCTTAATGTTTGTAAGGAATTCTCCAAGCAATCGCAAGTCACTCGCAAGCGTTCGTAAGGCTTTCGCAACATTCTTAATGGATGGCAAGCAATGTCCAAACCATTATTAAAAATTCGTAGCCATTTGATCTGTTCGTAAGGACATCGAACCATTCGCAAGACTGTTCGCTAATTGTAGGACAAGACTAACGAATGGTTGCGAATGCCTTAGCGCGGCGCTAAAAAATACACATGCGATGATGTTAAGAATGGCTACTGAATATTTCGAGTATGTTGCGAAAAAGTGAAGAATATGCATTCTTTGCGAATTTTAGGAGCTGTTGCTAATATTCGCAACAATAATAAACGAATGGCTTAGCGACAGGGTTAAGCACATTACTGAATGTTTTGCGACCATATCCGATCATTACGGTTAATTGGAGAGTACTACTAGCAAGGGCAATCGCAAGGGATTCGGGACTGTGTGAGAGCAGCATATAAGTAAGTAAGTAAGTAAGTAAGTAGGTAAGTAAGTAAGTAAACGGTGCGCGTAGCCGCGCAGGAATCGTGTTCAAAATGAGAGTTTGCGGACATATTTGCGTTTGCGGAAGTGCTCCGTAAACGCAAATCCGCAAAACATTTACACTTCCGCACATCCGCAAACGAAATTCAGACTTCCGCAATTTGCGGAAGTTGCGGTTGCGGAAGTGTTTGCGGAAGTGCCCACTCTGACACACACACACACACACACACCACAACACACACAACACACACACACCACACACACACACACACACACACACACACACATAAGCACCGCACGCACGCACACACAACACGGGATTTACATATAGTTAGAATTACAATATCCTCTTTCAGTCACTCTTTTATTTGTATATTTTGAGGACTTAGATCGATATGCAGAGCGATCACACACAAACTCCCTACCCCCATAAAATATCCCCAAACACCCCTCCCCTAAAATTTTAATTTTTTTTGTTTTTATTTTTTCAACTTTTTTCTGGTATCATAATTCTTTTCTTGTAATTTTTCCTTCATTCATTTTAATCTTTTAGTTTTTTTCTTACAATCTATTTTTAATTTTTTTACATTTTTTTATAAACTTTATTTTACAGTACCACCACATTTTGGCTTTTCATTACCCTGCATAATTTTCTTTTCTTTTGGCTCTTTTCTTTCATTTATGTTTTGTTTTGTGTGTTTGGATTGAATTCTCTCGTACTTTTATTTCTTTTGCATTTTCTTCTTTCTTGTTTTTTGATGACTGATTTATTTTGCTTGTTAACATGTATTCTTTCTTATTTCCTATTTTTTACATTTTAAATATTTTATTGTTTTATTATCTCTCTTTTTTGTCCAATCTTTTATTTTCTTATAAAATTATGTGATATTTCTTTCATCTTTTTCATTTCTTTTTTTATTATATTTCATATTTATGATTTTTTTTCTTTTCATTTATTTATTTCCAATTTTTTTTTATTTGTGTTATTTCTTTTATCCTCTTTTTTTTCATTCACTTATCACATTTACTTTTCCTTAACCTACTTACTCCTACGTACTCACTTACTTATTTCTACTTACTCACTTACATATACCTGCTTACTCACTTACTTACTCCTACTTACTCCTACTTACTCCTATTTACTCACTTGCTCATACTTACTTACTCACTTACTCCTACTTACTCACTTACTTACTCCTACTTAGCCACAACTACCTATTTACTCACTCTTACTTTTTACTTAAAACTCTCCAAAACCCACGCAACATAATATTCATAAGCTCTATAACATAAAAGTGTTGGTATATTTTACTTTTATTCATCTCACTGGATTATCTTTCATATATTCATTTCCATATTCATGTACTGATGTGTTGAATTAATTGGTTATATCCATTGAAGATTGATTTTGTGTTACCTTGAAGTGTGTGTGTGTGTGTGTGTGTGTGTGTGTGTGTGTGTGTGTTACAGGTGTGTCCTACAGGTGTGCTTATAAGACAGATGTGTGTGTGTATACAAAAAAAATGAATACACAGCATAAAAACAAAATATTCACCTTTCTTCTTCCTTCTGCTCGTCCTTCTTCCCCTTTTCTCTTTGGATTGTTTTACTAAAAAGATTTTTTCATTTGTTTTTTCGTCTTTCAACCTTTTGTTTTGCTTGCTGTCTAACCTTTAATCCAGTTTTTTTTATTTTACCTCCTAGAGAGCGAGAGAGAGAGAGAGAGAGAGAGAGAGAGAGAGAGAGGAGAGAGAGAGAGAGAGAGAGAGAGAGAGAGAGAGAGAGAGAGAGAGAGAGAGAGAGAGAGAGAGAGAGAGAGAGAGAGAGAGAGAGAGAGAGAGGAGAGGAGAGAGAGAGAGAGAGAGAGAGAGAGAGAGAGAGAGAGGGAGAGAGAGAGAGAGAGAGAGAGAGGAGAGAGGAGAGAGATCCG
>JACEEZ010004433.1:5000-10370 GCA_016584305.1 Chionoecetes opilio | reverse complement strand
GAAACTGCATACATGGAAATGAATAAGGTAACAAGAAGGAGGAAAAGAACCGTGAGTGACAGAGAAACACAAAAAAACAAAATCAACAAAATATAATTATAAAACACAACTAAAACACACACACCACCCACACACAAACACACACACAGACACACACACAAACACATACACAAACACACACATCGCACACAACACACACACACACACACACACACACACACACACACACACACGTACACCACACACACACACACACACTACACACACAAACACACACACACACAACACACACCACACACACCCCACACAACACACACACACACACACACCACACACCACACACACACACAACACACACACACACACACACACACACAACAAACACACACACAGACACACAAACACACACACACACACAACAAACACACACACAGACACACAAACACACACACACACAAAACACACACACACACACACACACACACACACACCACACACACACACACACAACACACACCTCATGAAACAAAGGAACACCCGATGATCAAAAACACACAAAAACGAGAACAAAAGTCTCATTACAGCAAAACAAACACCATAAAAAAAAGACCACAACAACAACAAAACAACAGGGATATATGAGAAAGGTGAGACAGCGATACAGGTGAATATATGAGGGGAGAAAAAAATGGAAAACAAAACTAAAACACATCCAGAAATAAAGATAGATAGCTATTGGTTAATTAATAAATAATTAATTAATCATGGGAAACACTCGTTGGAAGGAGCGCCGAATCGCCAATCCTGAAGAGCATCCTACCATCCTACTCCGACCTGTATAGTCTACTACTCTTAAAAGTTCAAATATGGGGGACCAATAATGGCCCAGATCTAACTCCAAGCTGTACAACTCTTAAAAGTTCCAAGATGAATGACCAACCATGGTCCAGATCTAACTCCAAGCTCTATTACCCGTAAAAGTTCCAAGATGATTGACCAACCACATCTAAGGATCTTACTCCAAGCTGCTCTACCCTTAAAAGTTGCAAGATAATGACGGACCAAATATGGACCAGATTCCAATATGATGCACCTATCAATGACCAGATCCAACTCCCACATATTTGTTTATACTGGAGGATAATAATTCTTATCCCTGAAACTGCGGGAGCAAATCAAATTTTAGTGCCACCAGTGCGGGAATGTGAGAAAAACGATGATCATTACAGAATTGGATGCAAATCACATCAACATCAAGGTTGTAGAAATTTGCATCCGGCATTATATCTAATATTAACCCAAACGTATTGGGTTGAGGTATGGTTGTGGTTGGGAGTTGAAATAGCTGGGGCGAAGGGTAGCAAGTCGCTTGCGAGAGACGGTTGAGGTGAATCAAGGGTGCCACACATTGGGATTTTGTCCCAAGATTTAGACGGGATTATTCATGTATTTATGCAGTCGTTTATCTGAAGGTAAGCATAGGTTCCGTTGTACCGTACCTTGATATAAACCACTGAATAAATACTTGAATAATCCCTTCAAAAGTCCCAAGATAGACACAAAATATCCCAACGCCAAGACCTACATCCCAAGATCTTTTGGCAAATAACCAAGGATTGGTAAATATCTGCGTACATCGTAATGAGGCAGATGGTGGTGTGTGTTATCGAGAGCTGACATCAAGGCGTATATGTGACACAATAAGTAGACTTTTACGAATGTCGGCCTGGTTTTTGTATGCAATTGAAAAACTGCGGTTTCGGTTTCGCAGTAGCTCAGCAGAGCCTTCAGGAAAAGCTTGCCACAGCCACGGGTTAACTGGATGGACTATGACAAGGAATTCCTGAATAAGAATTGAAGAAGGTAGTCTATAAAGAGTGTTGACCAAGAAATTAATGAAGGGCGTGGAATGAAATCAAATTTAAGGAACATCTACAAGAAATAAAGATTTATAAATATATAAAAAAGAGGACGTATAAAAAAAAGAGGGGAAACTTTGATAAAAGAAAGAAAATATTTAATGGGAAAATTAATCAGTATTAAATACACTTCATTCAGGGGGAAACTGCATACAGGGGAAAGGGAAAAAGGTAAACAAAAAGGGGGAAAAAACAAGAACCTGAGTGACAGGGGAAACACAAAAAACAAATAAACAAAATATAATTATAAAACAAAAACAAAAAACAAAAAAACCCCCACCCACACACAAAAAAACAAAACCACACACAGACACACACAAAACAAACCCCAAAAAAACCACAAACGCACACAAAAAACCCCAACACACAAAACACACACACACACACCACACACACAACACAACCACACCAAACACACACTTCACCAAAACACACACCACACACATTTACAAAAACCCCAAACCCCAAAACCCCACAACAACCACACACCAACACACACACACACACACACACACACACACACACAAAAACCCCAACACACAACCCACACAAAAACAACTCAAAACACACACCCCCACAAAACACACACACACACACAAAAACACCAAACCCCAACAACACCAAAACACACACACACACACACAACCAAAACCCCACACACACACCACCACACACACACAAAAACAAAAACTAACACACCCCCTCTTTGAAACAAAGGAAAAACCCGTTTTACAAAAAACACAAAAAAAACCGAGAACAAAAGTCTTTTTACAGAAAAACAAACCCCAAATTAAAAAAAAAAAAACCACAAAAACCAAAAAACAACAGGGAATATGGGGAAAGGTGAGAAAAGGGGAATACAGGGAATATATAAAGGGGAGAAAAAAATGGAAAAAAACCCTTAAAAAAAACCCCCAAAAATTTTAAAGGATAGATAGCTAAGGGTTTAATTTAATAAAAAATTTAATTAATCAGGGGGAAAAAATTTTGGGAGGGAGCCCCCATCGCCAACCCTGAAGAGCATCCTCCCATCCTCCCCGACCTTTTAGTCTACTATTTTAAAAAATTTAAATATGGGGGCCCAAATAATGGCCCAGATTAATCCAAGCTTTAAAACTCTTAAAATTTCCCCCAAGATAAAAGGCCCAAACCCAGGGTTTCCAGATCTAACTCCAAGCTCTATTACCCGTAAAAGTTCCAAGATGATTGACCAACCACATCAAAGGATCTTACCCCAAAGGCTGCTTTTCCCCTTTAAAGTTGCAAGAAATGAGGGCCCCAAATATGGCCCCAGATTCCAATATGATGCACCCAAAAAATGGGGCCAGATCCAACTCCCCCATATTTGTTTTTTTACTGGAGGATAAAATTTTTATCCCCGAAACTGCGGGGGCAAATCAATTTTTAGGGGCCCCCCCAGTGCGGGAAGTGAGAAAAAAAAGATTAAACATTACAGAATTGGATGCAAATCCAAACAACATCAAGGTTTTTTAGAAAACCCGCATCCCGGGATTAATTTAATTTTAAACCCAAAAAGTAATTTGGGTTTTTTGGTATGGGTTTTGGTTGGGAGTTTAAATAGCTGGGGGGAAGGGCAGCAAGTCGGTTTTCGGGAGGGCGGTTTTAGGTGAATTTAAAGGGTTTCCACAATTTGGGGTTTGTCCCAAATTTGGGGCGGGATTTCATTTTATTTATGCAGTCGTTATCTGAAGGTAAGCATAGGTTCCGGGGGTACCGTACCCCTTGATATTTAAACCCCGAAAAATACTTTAATAACCCTTCAAAAAATCCAAGTTTGACCAAATATCCCAAAAGGGCCCAAACCTACATCCCAAAAAACTTTTGGCAAATAACCAAAGGGTTGGTAAATATTGCGTACATCGTAATTAGGAAAATGGTGGTGTGGTTTTCGAGAGCGACAAACCCAAGGGGGTATATGGACACAATAAGTTTGGCTTTTACGAATGTTCCGGGGCCCGGTTTTTTTTTGCAATTGAAAAACTGCGGTTTCGGTTTCGCAGTAGGCCCCAGCGAGCCCCAAAGGGAAAGGGTTGCCCCAGCCCCAAGGGTTTTTAAATGGGTGGCTATGACAAGAATTCCCGAATAAGGGAAATTTAAGAAAGGGAAGGGTTTAAAGAGTGTTTACCAAGGGAAAAAAATGAAAAGGGGGGAATAAATCAAAATTTTAAGGGCCCTCTACAAGGAAAAAAAAAGATTTAAAAAATATATATAAAAAACGACGTAATAAAAAGAGGGAAAACCCTGAAAATGAAAAAAATATTTGAATAGAAAATAATCAATATTAAGATACACATCATTCAGGGGGAAACGGGATACCTGGAAAGGGAATTTAAGTAAACAAGAAGGAGGAAAAGAACCCCTGATGACAGGGGAAAAACAAAAAAAAAATCAACAAAAATAATTATAAAACACAAACCCCAAAAACACCCCACACCCACCCACACACCCAAACCCCACAACACACAAACACCACACCCAAAAACTACACAAACAAACACATCGCACACAAAAACACAACCCCCCCCCCACAAAACACACACACACAAACACACACACACACACACACACACACACACACACAACACACACACACACACACACACACACACACACACACACACACACACACACACACACACACACACACAACACACACACACACACACCACACACACACACACACACAACACACACACACACACACACACACACACACACACACACACACACACACACAACACACACACACACACACACACACACACACACACACACACACACACACACACACACACACACACACACACACACACCCAACACACAACTAACACACACCCTCATGAAACAAAGGAACACCCGATGATCAAAAACACACAAAAACGAGAACAAAAGTCTCATTACAGCAAAACAAACACCATAAAAAAAAGACCACAACAACAACAAAACAACAGGGATATATGAGAAAGGTGAGACAGCGATACAGGTGAATATATGAGGGGAGAAAAAAATGGAAACAAAACTAAAACACATCCAGAAATAAAGATAGATAGCTATTGGTTAATTAATAAATAATTAATTAATCATGGGAAACACTCGTTGGAAGGAGCGCCGAATCGCCAATCCTGAAGAGCATCTACCATCCTACTCCGACCTGTATAGTCTACTACTCTTAAAAGTTCAAATATGGGGGACCAATAATGGCCCAGATCTAACTCCAAGCTGTACAACTCTTAAAAGTTCCAAGATGAATGACCAACCATGGTCCAGATCTAACTCCAAGCTCTATTACCCGTAAAAGTTCCAAGTGATTGACCAACCACATCTAAGGATCTTACTCCAAGCTGTTCTACCCTTAAAAGTTGCAAGATAATGACGGACCAAATATGGAAAAGATCCCAATATGATGCACCTATCAATGACCAGATCCAAC